>CAUYTI010060534.1:0-15750 GCA_963575145.1 Galago senegalensis | reverse complement strand
AGGCGCCCGCCACAACGCCTGGCTATTTTTTGGTTGCAGCCATCATTGTTGTTTGGCGGGTCCGGGCTGGGGATTCGAACCCGCCACCTTAGGTGTACGTGGCTGGCGCCTTAGCCGGTTGAGCTATAGGTGCCGAGCCTGGCCTACAGTATTTCTATTTTGAAAAATGTTAAAAGCAGGCTCAGGCTCGGCGCCTGTGGCTCAAGTGGCTAAGGCGCCAGCCACCTACACATAAGGTGGCAGGTTTGAATCTAGCCTGGGCCGCCAAACAACAATGATGGCTGCAACAAAAAAAAATAGGGAGGCGTTGTGGCGGGCACCTGTGGTCCCAGCTACTTGGGAGGCTGAGGCAGGAGACTCACTTGAGCCCAGGAATTGGAGGTTGCTGTGAGCTGTGGTGCCACCGCACTCTGCCCAGGGGGATAGCTTTAGGCTCTGTCTCAAAAAAAAAAAAAAAGCAGGCTCAAGCACCAGTAGCACAGTGATTACAGCGTCATCCACATACACCGAGAGTGGAGGGTTCAAACCTGGCCTGGGCCAGCTAAACAACAGTGACAACTGCAACAAAAAAAATAGCTAGGTGTTGTGGTGGGCGTCTGTGGTCCCAGCTACTTGGGAGCGGAGGCATGAGGATTGCTTAAGCCTAAGAGTTTGGGGTTGCTGTGAGCTGTGATGCCATGGCACTCTTCCCAGGGTGACATAGTGAGACTCTATCTCAAAAAAATATACATATTAAAGGCAGTTGATACTTACTATAAAACTGTTTTCTTTCTGTAGAGAGAAATAGCCCGGAAACTTGCAAATCCTAAGCAGCCAACAAATCCTTTCCTAGAGATGGTCAAATTTCTGTTAGAAAGAATTGCACCTGTGCACATTGATTCAGAAGCCATAAGGTAAGGAAACAAATTCCCTCAAAAATAGATTATAATATGAAACTACAATGTAGTAAATTTAAACTTGGGGCCCATAAAGAGACATAAAATGTTTCTTTGTATACCTCTTTCTAATGGCAGAAACATTCATCATTTAACTTGAAAGAAGGCCTGTTCACTTTTTTTTTTTTTTTTTGCAGTTTTTATCTGAGGCTGGGTTTGAACCTGCCACCTCTGGCACATGGGGCCAGCGCCCTACTTCTTTGAGCCACAGGTGCTTCCCAGGCCTATTTATTCACTTCTATGATCTATGGCTTTAAATGATGTTTTTTGTTTTGAAAGTGTTCTTATGTTTATTTAGCTTTTATATGCTCATTAAAGAAAACTTAGAACATAAAGATGGGTAGAAAGAAGAAAATTCGAGATCTATGTGGATATCAATCAACTTCTGAGTTTTCTTAAACATTTAGTGGCTATTTTGTATTCTATAGTATATATTGTAGCAGTATGCACTTGACATGTGAGCACAGGGCTGTAGAAAAGAGGACAAGATTGCCATTAGACATACCTGGTTTGAAAATACAAGTCTACTTTGTGACTTTGAAAAAAATCCTCTAGGATATCTGAGAGTTCATAAATTTTCAACTTGAATGTGGGTATAAAATCTCCTTTTTGGATGATTGTGAGAACTAGGCCTAATACTATGTATGTAAGAAATATACAACCTGCATACAGCTCTGTACCATGACTTATACGTCAAATACTAACACTTTGGGAAACAAAGGCAGGAAGGTTACTTGAGATCAGATGCTTGAGACCAACCTGGGCTAAGTGACAAGACCCCATCACTACATAAAATTTAAAATATTAGTTGGACATTATGTCATGCACCTATAGTCCTAGCTTTACAGGAGACTGAGGTAGGAGATCATTTGAGTGCCAGAGTTCCTGGCTGCATTGAGCTATAATGGAACCATTGTACTCCAGCCTGGATGACAGAGCAAGACCCTGTCTTTAAAAAACAAAAGCAAAACTCAGCTGTTGCCAAGTAAAGCATGAGTAAGAAGAGGAGAAAGCAGCGCAGCACGGTAGACATTAAATGATAGCAATTAATTTTCATTAACTATTCCCATAATTTCAGACATGGTGGGTCTAATGATTTCCTGTGGTAAACTTCATTGGGTGCTTTTCTCTTACATTAATCATTTTTCTAGTAGATAAGCTATTTATGTCTCTGTTAGGTTATCATGTAGTTTTGGTTCTTTTTCCAAACAGTATACAATTTGGAAATCAGTTCTATTGCCTAAGCCACTATTCCACATTATGTGAATCAGTGCTGCAGTTACATTCAAATGTTGATTGTATTAGTTTGCTAGGGCTTCCATAACAAAATCCCACAGACTGGATATCCCGAACCAGAAGTCCTCAACCTTATTGGCACCAGGGACCAGTTTCATGGAAGATAATTTTTCCATGGAAAGGGATGGGATAGGAAGCAGCTCAGGCAGGCAGTGATGCTGTGTGGCCCAGGTCTTTTTTTTTTTCTTTTCTTTTTTTTTTTTTTTTTAGACATAGTATCACTTTGTTGTCCCCAGTAAAGTGCTGTGGCATCACAGCTCACAGCACCCACAGACTCTCGGACTCCAGCAATTCTCTTAATTCTCTTAACTCAGCTTCCCAAGTAGCTGGGACTACAGGTGCCCACCATAGGGCCTGGCTGGGTTTTTTTTGTTGTTGTTTTTTGTTTTTTAGAGATAGAGTTTCACTTTGTTGCCCTCGGTAGAGAGCTGTGGCATCACAGCTCACAGCAACCTCTAGCTCATGGGCTTAGGCGATTCTCTTACCTCAGCCTCTTAAGTAGCTGAGACTACAGGCACCCACCACAATGCCCAGCTATTTTTTGTTGTTGTTGTTGTTGTTGCAGTTTGGCAGGGGCCAAAGTTTGAACCTGCCACCCACAGTATATGGGCCTGGCACCCTACTCACTGAGCCACAAACACTGCCCATGGGCCTGGCTATTTTTAAAGACAGGTCTCACTCTTGCTTAGGCTGATCTCAAACTTGTGAGCTCAGGCAATCTACCCGCCTCAGCCTCCCAGAGTACAAGGATTATAGGAGTGAGCCACTGCGCCTGGCCTTTGGCCTAGGTCTTAAGAGACTGTGAACTGGCACCTGTCCATAACGAGGAGGATGAGAACAATGTGAGTCTTGAACAACAGAAACTCATGTTTTTGCAGTTCTGGTAGCTGGAACCTCAGAACAAGGTTCAGCAAGTATGTTTTTTGGGGTTTTTTTGTTTTTTGGGGTTTTTTTTGAGACAGAATCTCACTATGTCGCCCTAGGTAGAGTGCTGTGACTTCACAGCTCATAGCAACCTCCAACTCTTTTTTTTTTTTTTTTGAGACAGAGCCTCAAGCTGTCCCCCTGGGTAGAGTGCCATGGCATTACAGCTCACAGCAACCTCCAACTCCTGGGCTCAAGCGAGTCTCTTGCCTCCACCTCCCAAGTACCTGGGACCACAGGCGCCAGCCACAACGCCCAGCTATTTTTTGGTTGCAGCCGTCATTGTTGTTTGGTGGGTCCGGGCTGGGGATTCGAACCCGCCACCTTAAGTGTACGTGGCTGGCGCCTAAGCCTGTTGAGCTATAGGTGCCGAGCCGCAACGTCCAACTCTTGAGCTTAAGAGATTCTCTTGCTTTAGCCTCTGGAATAGCTGGGACTACAGTCACCTGCCACAATGCCCAGCTGTGTTTTGTTGCAGTTGTTATTGTTGTTTAGCAGGCCTGGGTTGGGCTCGAACCTGCCAGCTTTGGTGTATGTGGTGGCACCCTGCTCACTGAGCTACGGACACTAAACCTGATTTTGTTTTCTGAAGTCTCTCTTGTTGACTTGCAGAAGACCTCTGTCTCACTGAGAACTCAGATGTAAAGTCATACTTACACAACTAACTCATTTTTGACAAACACACCAGGAATATACAATAGAGAAAGGACAGTCTCTTTGATAAAACTAGAAAACCACATGCAGAAGAATGAAACTAGACCTCAGGCTCGGCACCTATAGCTCAACTGGCTAAGGCGCCAGCCACCTACACCTAAGGTGGTGGGTTTGAATCCCCAGCCCGGACCCGCCAAACAACAATGACGGCTGCAACCAAAAAATAGCCGGGTGTTGTGGCGGGCACCTATGGTCCCAGCTACTTGGGAGGCGGAGGCAGGAGACTCGCTTGAGCCCAGGAGTTGGAGGTTGCTGTGAGCTGTAATGCCACGGCACTCTACCCAGGGGGACAGCTTGAGGCTCTGTCTCAAAAAAAAAAAAAGAAACTAGACCTCAGTCTTTCACCAATACACAAAAGTCAAATCTCAACTCCTTTTGGGGGAGGAGAAGAGACAGTTTCACTATGTTGTCCAGGGTTGAATGCTGTGTCATCATAGCTCACAGAAACCTCCCAACTCTTGGGCTTAAGTGATTCTCTTGCCTCAGCCTCCCGTATAGCTGGGACTATAGGCACCAAGCCCCAAAATTGACTAGTTTTTAAAAGACTTCTTTACTCTCTAATTTTCCTGTTTGCAAATAAGAAAACTTAAGGATATAAAGTCTTAAGAGTGTAATGGGTCTGTTCATAGCTTGATAAAATCAAAAACTAGAATTTGGCTCGGTGCCTGTGGCTCAAGCAGCTCAGGCACCAGCTTCATACACCTAAGGTGGCAGGTTCGAATCCCCAGCCCGGGCCCACCAAACAACAATGATGGCTGCAACCAAAAAATGGCCAGGCATTGTTGCGGGCGCCTGTAGTCCCAGCTACTTGGGAGGCTGAGACAGGAGACTCGCTTGAGCCCAGGAGTGGGAGGTTGCTGTGAGAGTGATGCCATGGCACTCTACCCAGGGGGATAGCTTGAGGCTCCATCTCAAAAAATAAATAAATAAACAAATAACTAGAACTTGAAACCTAGATGTATATGTTGTTTTCCATGTCACTGTCCTTTTCTCTGTACCATTTGATTTTAATGCAGATCTGCCCATGTCCATCCCAACTCTTACATAATAAAATAGAACCAGAAAAATAAAGAATCAATCCGAGCACAGTGGCTCACACGCATAATCCTAGTACTCTGGGAGGTCGAGGCAGAAAGATGGTTTGCGCTCAGGAGTTTGAGACAAGCCTGAGCAAGAGCAAGATTCACGTCTCTACTAAAATAAGAAAAAATTAGTGAGGTGTTGGAGTGGGTGACTATAGTCGCAGCTACTACAGAGGCTGAGGCAGAAGGATCCTTAAGAGTACAGGAGTTGGCTCAGTGCCTGTGGCTCAAGTGGCTAAGGTGCTAGCCACATACACCTAAGGTGGTGGGTTCGAATCCAGCCCTGGCCTGCCAAAACAACAATGACAGCTGCAACCAAAAACAAAACAAACAAAAAAAAAGCCGGGCATTGTGGCTGGCGCCTGTGGTCCCAGCTACGTGGGAGGCTGAGGCAGGAGACTCATTTGAGCCCAGGAGTTGGAGGTTGCTGTGAGCTGTGATGCCATGGCACTCTACCCAGGGGGACAGCTTGAGGCTCTGTCTCAATCCAAAAAAAAAAAAAAAAAATTGCTAATCAGTAAATTGCCCATGATTAATTTGATATGGTTGCCCATGTATGTGTGTACTATATTGGGTTTTGAGTGAGTTGTCATTTGCCCACTTAGCAAACTTAAAATGATCTCTTTATATATGGAAATAAATATTAAATTACTTATACTTACATAAATAACCAGTATGTTGTATCTTTCTTTGGTTATTTTTTTGTTATTATAATACATTAAATTTTTTATGGGGATAAACTAAAAGGAAACTCTGTTGTTAAACAGAAGACAAAGTTTTAACTTTTTTTCCCCACAGAAACTTCTTTGGGATCTTTTAATCTGTATATGTCATAGTGCAATTAGAATAGTTATTGTTCTAGTAGTTTACTGATTTATGTTCTCTTCTTTTGACAGTGCACTAGTAAAATTGATGAATAAATCAATAGAGGGGACCGCAGATGATGAAGAGGAGGGTGTAAGTCCAGACACAGCTATTCGTTCAGGGCTTGAACTTCTTAAGGTATTTTTGCAAACAATTTGTCTCCATGTATGAGGTCATAATTTGCATTCTCTTTAGGATATGCAAACATCAGCTTATTTCATTGGAAACTATTTGAAAGATTAAAAATTTGCCTGATAAATCAGATTATAGTATTTTTATTCCATAATTAATAATAATGTAATTATTTTGCATTACAAAATATTTTTGATTTTGCTATTTTATTCATCATTTGCATGCCTACTATTCTTGTAACAATGTGTGCTAAATAGTCTTAACTTCAAAGAAGCTGCCTGGGACAGCAGGACTGCTCACTGGAATTATTGTGTGGTAGCAGCTGTCTCATTAGAGAATTATTCAACAGCTGGTAATCATAATAGAGGCCAAAGAATTTAGTGAATTGATCAGCTAGTAAGAGCTAGGTGACTTGACTTTGGGGACATGTTATGACATAAGGGGGAGCACAGCATCATCAAAGGGCATTTTCTTGGCATATTTGAGAGATCTTGAGGAGACTGGCCTTACTGAATGGGGAAAGTTGATTTCAGATTGTGGAATGCCTCTGGAGCAGAAAGATGCTGTCAGGGGCTTGCTTTGCTTTTTTTTTTTTTTTAATTTCCTGGCATGCCAGAAGCTTTTAATCTGACTTTCACCAGGTACAGTACTTTATAGAGCTTTCACTAGAATAAAGAGGGGAAGATATTGAAGGCAAAGAGACACTGGGACCATTGAAATACAAACTAAAAGAAGAGACAAACCACATTAGACATTAGATACAACAGGCACTGGATACAAGAGCGAATGATGGGTCTTAAATGTCATTTCTTTGAAAAAGAATTGATACTCAAACCTGGCCCAGGCCAGCTAGACAATGATTACAACTGCAACAGAAAGATAACCAGACGTTGTGGTGGGCACCTGTGGTCCCAGCTGGTTGGGAGGCTGAGGCAAGAGAATTGCTTGAGCCCAGGAGTTTGAGGTTGCTGTGAGCTGTGATGCCACAGCACTCTACCAAGGGCAACAGAGTGAGAGTCTGTCTCAAAAAAAAAAAAAAAAAGAATTGATATGACGTCTCATGAATAAGATTTTTATTATATTTTTAATAATTGTGAGTTATGTTTTTAAGTAGGTTTAAAAGTGAAGCTACTGTTTTGTTTTTTTGAGACAGAGTCTTACTATGTCACCCTCAGTAGAGTGCTATGGTATCACAGCTCACAGCAACCTCAAACTCTTGGGCTTAAGTGAGTCTCTTGCCTCAGCCTTCCTAAAGTAGCTGGTAATACAGGTGCCCACCAAAACATCCAGCTGTTTTTTTTGCATTTGTCATCATTTTAGCTGGCCTAGGCCAGGTTTGAACCTGCCAGCCTTGGTGTATGTGTTTGGTGCCGTAACCACTGGTGCTGAGCCCAGACTGTTTTTTGTTGTTGTTGTTGGAGTTGTCGTTTTAGCTGGCCTGGGCCGGGTTCAAACCTACCAGCCTTGGTGTATATGGCTGGTGCCCTACCCAATGAGCTGTGGGTGCAACCCGCAAGCTACATGTTTTTAATAGGTTTCTCTTCATTTCACTTTTCAAATATAATTTTGTAAATAACTTCAGTCATATAGCTAAATATCATTTTAAGCCTCACAAAATGAGATAGCCTCTGCATTTTATGACTCATTAAATAAATCCTTATTGAATTAAGTTACTGCTCAATTCCCTCTTCCCCCTGCTTCTGTAGTTTTAAGCCCTTACTTCTGAACTGAATTGTATATACTTTTGGAAGGTAAACTTTGTAGACATGTCATATATAACATATTTAAAATTCCTTCAGGGTAAGCTGAGGCTCCTGTCATAATAAGAACAGTTCTATATTACAATCTTAATTAAAACTGCTCAGTGTCTTTGTTGATAGTTATTATGAGAGGACTTTTTGTGATTTCATTTAACATACATTCTCATAGTTTTTCTTGTTGCCATTCAAATAAAGCTCTGGGTTAGGATTTTGGTTTACACTACACAAAAGTTGAGTCATTAAGTATAAAATTTTTATTTCAACTACACATTCCTTCCCCTAAATAACAATATATTTTTAACTGATAATAGTGATTAATATTGGAGATCACACTTCATAAAAAAGCTGTGTTTTTTGCATGCCATGTAGCAGAATAACAAGGTAAAGAAGAAAATAGGGCAAAGGCTGTGTATCAGGAAGTACCTGGAAGCTACCTCACATTATTTCTGTTAGTATCTCATTAGATCCAGCAAGGGAAGCAGGCAGATGTAATCTCTGTTCTGTGCAACTAGCATATGTACTCTGGAATTTTAAATTTTATTTATTGCAAAAGTAAATCTCATTTTTCAATAAATTAAAACCATTGTCTGTATTTCTAAAGCTGTATCTATTCCTCTAGGTTCTGTCTTTCACACATCCTACCTCGTTCCACTCTGCAGAGACATATGAGTCCTTGTTACAGTGCCTAAGAATGGAGGATGACAAAGTGGCAGAAGCTGCCATACAGATTTTTAGAAATACTGGCCACAAAATTGAAACAGACCTTCCCCAAATACGATCGTGAGTATAGTTTTCTCCCTTAGTAAACACAAGCTCTTAAGTGTGGGAGTCATAGAATTGTTGTTTTCCTTTAACATAGGAAGATAAGAGAGAGGAAAGATACCTTTTATTTAGAAGCTACTTTTCTGTATTCTCTTTTATTTTGTCTGTTTCTTGACTAAACATTCCTCCCCCACCATGAGAATGTAGGCAGAATAACAAACTGAAATTATTTATTTATAACAAAATGATTGTAAGTTATTAATAATTAAAAGTTATCTTGGAATTTAGTGTTTTCTTATATTTGTGATTAATCTGTGTATATTCATCTTTTTTTCTCTCTGGATTATAAATTCAGTAACTGCCACCTTCTTAATCGACCAGAGAACAAGGCAGTCAGATAGTGTGCTTAATGTAAAGCATTAGTTACACGGTTGTGGAGTTTGGTACTTTGATCTCTTCCTCTCCATCGGCTTCTATCCCCTTATAAGAATGAAGTACATTTTGCTATTTTACTTTGGAATTTTAAAGAGGTTAGGGTAAACCTTGTGCTTAGAATTTTACATCTATTAGAGGAAGAAAGCATTGCTGATTGCTGTGGAAGCTGCAAGTAGTTCATGGTGTATCCAAATGCATACTGGTTTTTCTTCACAAGATAATGGGACAAGTAGACTGCTAAAGTTTTAATTAAATTTGTGAGATAATAGTTTAATTTGTGAAATAATTCTATATTTATTATACGTTCTCTTCATTCTCAGCACTGTACTGGCTAATACAAAAGAATTTCCACAGTCAGTCCCTGCCCTCAAGGAGTTTATAGTCTAGAGATAATAAACTTTATGCACAGTAGGATAAAGTTTCTGGTGAGTTTTTCAAGGTAGGAAAACCTATACATTTTTTAAGGCAAAGGATCTATTCTTAAAGGAATTCTGTTCTAAAGGAAGCAATAGAAAAATAGCTATAGGTGAGTTAACTTTTGACATAAGAAATAAAACCTCTGGAGACCAATAGACTAGTGGGTAAGAAAGAAGATAAAAGCAAAAATGCACAACACTGAACACCTTGGTCACAACCCTGATAGCATCGTCAGATTCTAGCACCCGGGGAAGAAATAGGTTGAAGTTGATTCTTCTGTCACTTCATTTGACTATTGAAAGTTAATGATGCATTTAATAACAGTTTTATTAAAATTATGTCTTACTTGCCTACTCACCAGTGTTATAAGGAATGTTACTCTAATAAATGAGTTTGTGAAAGGAAGATTGAACAGGTGAGAGGAAAGACAACTTTTATTTAGAAGCCCAGTCAAGTCTCAGTTAAGGAAGGCTAGTTGAGCACAGAAACCCTGTATCCTAGTTCCAAATATCTGTGTGGAAAAACTTGAGGCATATTCACATATGTCAAATCAAACTTACACTAACTAGCGTATATTCTGGTTTTGAGTCGAGGTGCATGGCCTGGGGCCTGCGGTGTTGCTTTTCATATCTAGCCTTCCATTATCATAAGGGAACCAATGTCACCAGTGTATTTGATACTATCAATTTAATCTATAAAATAGGATTTGTTCTAATTGTATTAAGTGCATGACAGGTATCTTTCTTTAAATTTTTATTTTGCTTTATAAATTTTCTTCTGACTATAAATAATTCATTGTAAAAAACTAAAAATTGAAAAATAAAAAGAAGATTCACTGTTAACATTTTAAGATCTATAATGATAATGGTTGTTCATGTACTTGATCTGTGTGTCTCTTATAGGTTCATATAAACAAATTATTTTCTTCATTCTACCTAATGTTTTTCCATTTCATCACATTTAACATTTTAAGACTAAACATTTTTTTCACATTGTTCTGTAGGAAGACAGTTTTCAAATACTTTAAAGGGTTTTGAAACAAATGGTTATCTTTAAATCCCAACTCTACCATTTCCTGTTTTTGTGATCTTAGGAGGCTTAAATACCATCTTTGTGCTTTAGTTTTCTCATCTGTATAATGGTTTATTACAGTAGTCCTCTTTGGATAGTTATGAACATTTGTTGGATTAATCCATTTAAAAAACACCTAGAATGATGCCTGGCACATGTAGTCAACAATTAGATATTTTTGTTATTAAGTGTTGATATCTTTAGATAGTATTATTACCATTCTACCACTAAATATATGTGTGTCTTTGTATACTTTATTTCACTGTTACCATTTCAGCTATTTAATAAAACTTGGCCTTTTGCTATTCTTTTTCCATGACTGCTTTGAAATAACTGAAGGAGACTGCAAAATTAGGAATATCTACTTAGAGAGTAATTGTAAAAAATATGTCATGGGACAAGTTTTAGATTATAAATTAAGGGGTGGCTTGTTTGTTCTTTTTCCATATTCATGAGGTAGCTTTAAAATGAAAATCGTTTTCCTCAAGTAGCCTTTTTCTTGAGGCATTGTATTTCTTGCTTTCTACTTAGGAACAGAGAGGGAGCTTTAAATCTTTCTGCAGACTGATAAATTTTAAGAGATGCTTCTCTACCAACATACATTCAAATAGGGAAATGGGAGACAACCAAGAGAATACTTGTTGGTTTATGGACTTAAAAAAAAAAAAACTATATTATTTTTTGCAGGACCTTAATTCCCATTTTACATCAAAAAGCAAAGAGGGGTACTCCACACCAAGCAAAACAGGCTGTGCACTGTATACACGCCATATTCACAAATAAAGAAGTCCAGCTTGCACAGATTTTTGAGGTATATATAATACATAGGATGTGTTTATATTGGTCTTTATTTTTTAAAGCTCTGTGGTTTGATGAAGATGAAAGCTAGATTTTTTTTTAAAGCTATTTATAGGTAGCCCTACCCTAGAATATAAATTCCTTGGGAGCAGGGATTCTATTTTATTCAGCAATGTATTTCCAGCCTTTGAATCAGGTTATATGTTCAGATGCTTCATAATGAAGGATGTGTGTTTGTGTTGGAACATTTTATTTAATTTTAGCCTTTTACGCTCAGTTGTCCGTTTATCTGGATGGCTTTGAACAAATAAGTTGAAAGTACGTAATAGTCCTACCTGAAAATTAATCCTGTTTCCCTTTCTTTACATATGATTCCTTATTTTTGTAATTCTAATTCATTTAAGATATCCCACAGGATAAGAAGTTCACCAACACAGTAGACATTTTGTTGTAGATGAGTTGAAAATAATGCTGATTTGATCAATCAGAAACATTCTTGTTTTTACTTTTACTTCGGCTATATATTTTTTATTTTTGCTACATTTTGTGAGTCTTATAAAATTTAGTTGGTGAATTAAGCACATGTCTAATATGATTTAAGTTAGTTATAATTTTATCATTAAAACAGATTGGTTTGGGCATGATAAATTCAGGAGGACTCAGGAAAATTTATTGTTTCCATAGAATATATATTTATGAAACAAATTGGTGATTTTGTCTGTTTTATTTTTATAGCCTCTCAGTAGGAGTCTGAATGCTGATGTACCAGAACAACTTATAACTCCATTAGTTTCGTTGGGCCACATTTCTATGTTAGCACCAGATCAGTTTGCTTCCCCAATGAAATCTGTAGTAGCAAATTTTATTGTGAAAGATCTGCTAATGAATGACAGGGTAAGTTCCTCATTTAATTAAATGTAGAATTATATAAGTTAGATGCTTTTCTCCTGACCTGAATGTTGTTATACTAAACAATTGTTAAAATGTAAGTGGATTTGACTTTTGACTATTAGAAGTATAATTATATTGCACTTTTGGTACTAGATTAATCGAATTGTATGCGTGTTCTAATTTGTCTGGGTTTGAACCCAAGATTGTATATATTGAAAAAGCTCCTTGAATGATTTCTGGGACAGCTCTTGATTTTGAATAACTACTTTACCAAATATATCTAAATAATAATGGAGTAAAGACACATGCTGGGTCATCGTGGATGACTTTCAGATAAGTGTTAACTTCCCACAAATCCAACTTTTCCAAACTTCCTTAACCTTCCTCAATAGTCTAGTAGTCCTGAGCCCTCAATATCAGGAAATCAAAAAGACACCTGCCAGTATACTTTTCTGCATCTGCCTGCCCCTCCCCACTTTTGAATGTTATAGACAGAGAGGGAAGAATATGATCTAGGTCTCTTTTCCCACCCTACATATCCATGTTGCTGTGGGTACTCTTTTTTTTGACACAGTTTGACTGTGTCACCTTCAGTAGAGTACTGTAGCATCACAGCTCACAGCAACCTCCAACTCTTGGGCTTAAGAAATTCTCTTGCCTCAAACTCCCAAGTAGCTGGGACTACAGGCACCCGCCACAACACCCAGCTATTTTTATGTTGCAATTTCATTGTTGTTTAGCTGGCCCTGGCTGGTTCGAACCTGCCAGCCTTGGTACATGTGACTGATGCCGTAACCACTGTGGTACAGGCACCAAATGCTTTGGGTTTTGATTTTTGTTTTTGAGACAGAAATCTCACTATGTTGCCCTCGGTGGAGTGCTGTAGCACTCACAGCAACCGCCAACTCTTGCGCTTAAACGAGTCTCTTGCCTCAGCCTCCCAAGTAGCTAGGGCTACAGGTGGTACTCTTTTTCTTTTTTCTTTTCTTTTCTTTTTTTTGAGACAGAGCCTCAAGCTGTCCCCCTGGGTAGAGTGCCACGGCTTCACTGCTCACATCAACCTCCAACTCCTGGGCTCAAGAGAGTCTACTGCCTCAGCCTCCCAAGTAGCTGGGACCATAGGTACCCACCACAATGCCTGGCTATTTTTTGGTTGCAGCCATCATTGTTGTTTGGCGGGTCCGGGCTGGATTCCAACCCACCACCTTAGGTGTATGTGGCTAGCACCTTACTTGAGCCACAGGCGCCGAGCCAGGTGGTACTCTTGATAGATGTGTCTATCACACTTGCTATCAACAAATGTGAAATTTAAGACAACTCTTAAATGATGACTTCACTATTGATGGATCATATTTTGAGGTGGTCTTTTTTTTATTGTAGTAAGATATAGTATATAATATTACTTTTTTTTTTTTTTTTGCAGTTTTTGGCCAGGGCTGGGTTTGAACCCACCACCTTTGGCATATGGGGCTGGTGCCCTACTCCTTTGAGCCACAAGCACTTTTGCCTTTTTTTTTTTTTTTTTGAGACGGAGTCTGTCTTTGTCATCCCTCTTAGTACAGTGCCGTGGCATCATACCTCCCAGCAACCTCAAACTCCTGGGCTCAAGTGATTCTCTTGCCTTAGCCTCCCAAGTAGCTGGGACTACAGATGCCCACCACAACCACCTGGCTATTTTTAGAGACGAAGTCTCACTCTGGCTTGGGCTGGTTTTGAACTTGTGAGTTCAGGCAGTCCACCTGCCTCGGCCTCTCAAGTGCTGGGATTTACAGGTGTGAGCTATTGTGCCCAGCCAAACTTTTGGCATTTTTAACTGTACAATTTACTGATGTTGCATATATATATCCACTTTGTTGTCTTATTCCCACCACTGTCCCATCTCCAGAACTCTTATCACCCCAGTTTAAGCAGTAGCTGCCTATTCCCTCTACCCTACCCCCTTGTAACCGGTTTTCTTTTTAGCTCTATGAATTCGCTTATTCTAGATATCTCTTTACACAATATTTATCTTTTTGTATCTGGCTTGTTTCACTTAACAAGTTTCCTGAGCATGTTGTTTTTGTATCTAAAATGCATAACCTTTATGGCCAAAGAATCTTCCATCAAATGTATATTCTACATTTTATCTATCTGTTGATGGACATTTGAGTTCTTTCCAACTATTGTCTGTTGTGAATAATAATGATGCTGAGGTGGCTCTCCTTTTGCTCAGTAGGTAGGGCACCAACCACATACACTCAGGCTGGCGTGTTCAAATCCCGCCCATGCCAGCTGAACAACAATGACAACTGCAGCAAAAAAATAGCTGAGCGTTTTGACGGACGCCTGTAGTCCCAGCTACATGGGAGGCTGAGGCAAGAGAATTACTTAAGCCCAAGAGGTTGCTGTGAACTGTGACATCACAGTACTCTACCAAGAGCAACATAGTGAGTCTCTGTCTAAAAAAAAAAAAATACTAATACAGACATTTTGAGTCCCTGTTTTGTAATCAGTTGAATATATAACCAAGAGTAAAATTGCAGGGTCACATGCTCATTCTATGTTGAACTTTTTTTGTTGTTTCTTTGTTTTTTTCTTATTTCAGATTAATGTAAAGGTATATACAGTTAGGTTACACTATTTATGTATTGAACTTTTTTTTTTTTTTTTTTTGAGACAGCCTCAAGCTGTCCCCCTGGGTAGAGTGCTATGGCATCACAGCTCACAGCAACCTCCAGCTCCTGGGCTCAAGCGAGTCTCCTGCCTCCACCTCCCAAGTAGGTGGGACCACAGGCGCCCCCCCCCCCACAATGCCCAGCTATTTCTTGGTTGCAGCCATCATTGTTGTTTGGTGGGCTGGGCTGGATTTAACCTGCCACCTTAGGTGTGTGTGGCTGGCGCCTTAGCCACTTGAACCATGAACGCTGAGCCTGTATTGAACTTTTTAAGGAACCCCCAAACTGTACCATTTTAGATTCTCACCAGCAATGCATGAGGGTTCCAGTTTCTCCTTATCTTTAACAACATTTGTTATTTTCTTTAAAAAAAGATAGCTATCCTTCTGGGTTTAAAGTAGGATCTTGTGGTTTTAAAAAATTTGTAGTTGCATGGGCAGCACTTGTGGCTCAGTGAGTAGGGCACTCGCCCTGTACACCAAAGGTGAAGGGTTCAAACCTGGCCCTGGTCAAACTTGGAACAACAACAAAACATTTATAGTTTCCTAATGAATAGAGATGTTGAGGATCTTTCCCACATGCTCATTTGCCATCTGTATATCTACTTTAGAGAGCTGTTAAAGTCTTACATCCACTTTAATTGAATTATTTGCTTTTTTTAGTATATGTGCTGCCAAAGCAAGCACTATTTGCTTTTTTTTTATATTACAATACCACTCTGTAGTTAGATGAATTATTTGTTATTGCTGAGTTTTAAAGAGTCTTTACATTAAGCCTTTGTGAGATGTTTCCCAAATCCAAAGTCATAAAGATTTCCCCTATGTCGTCATCTTTTTTTTTTTTTTTTTTGTGACAGAGCCTCAGGCTGTCCCCCTGGGTAGAGTGCTATGGCATCACAGCTCACAGCAACCTCCAGCTCCTGGGCTCAAGCGAGTCTCCTGCCTCAGCCTCCCAAGTAGCTGGGACCACAGGCACCTGCCACGATGCCCGGCTATTTTTTGGTTGCAGCCGTCAT
>CAUYTI010060533.1:0-29873 GCA_963575145.1 Galago senegalensis | reverse complement strand
GTATATGATTTTCTGTGGCAAGAATCTGTAGAGGAACTCCTCAGCCTCCTGGAAAAGATTTTGCCTGAAGACATCCACCTTCTTGAGGGCCTCCCTACTCAGGCGCACTCCACAAGACTTGGCCATGCTGCTTCAGTTGCTAGATCGGTCTCCCTGTTTATTTTTGTTGTTGCAGTTATTACCACTGAAGTGGGTCTTTATAAATTCTTTGCCTAGGCTGATATCTAGAAGTTTTACAACATGTTCTTCTAGAATTCTTTTGGTTTCAAGTCTTAGATTTAAGTCTGTAATGCATTTTGAATTAATTTTAATGAGTGTTAAGAGTTATGGATCCTGTTTCAATTTTTAGTGTAGTTTTCCCTATTCCACTTATTGAATTGGGCTTCTTTACCCAGTGCATGTTGCTGTGTACTTTGTTAAAGATCAGATGGCAATATGTGGTTGGTCTTATGTCTGGGTTCTGTTATGTTTCATTGGTGTATATGTCTGTTTTTGTGCTGGTACCATACTGTTTCGGTTACTATAGCCTTGGGGTATAGTTTAAGGCTTGGTAAAGTGATGCCTCCAGATTTGTTCCTTTTGTTTAAGGTTGCTTTCACTACTTGGGTTCTTTTCTGGTTTCAGATAAAGCATAGAACTATTTTCTCTACATCTGTGAAAAATGATGTTTTGATGGGAATTACACTGAATTTGTAAATAACTTTGGGTAGTTTGGACATTTTATTAATAACAACATTGAGCAATAAATACTTAAAAACTCTCTTGGGTTGGGTGAGGTGCCTTACACCTGTAATCCTAGTACTTTGGGAGGCTGAGGCAGGAGGATTGCTTGAGGCTAGGACTTTGAGATGAGACTGAGAAGCATATTGAGACACTGTGCAAAAAATAGAAAAATTGGGCATGTTGGCATGTGCTTCTAGTTCCAACTACTTGGTAGGCTAAGGCAGGAGTATTGTTTGAGTCTGTAGTGAGCTGTGATTGGGCTACTGAACTTCATTCTGTGTGACAGAATTGAGACCCTGTCTCAAAAAACAAAACAAAACAAAAAACCAGTTCTCTCTTGTAGCAATAATTTTGCAGGCAGTGACATTCTACTGTAAATAACTTTTTGGCTGTCTGAGTTTAGGTAATTTACCTTGTGTCTCTACTTTGGTTTTCTTATCTTAACAGTCAGTGGTATTCTTGTCCTTAGAAAAGCTTTCTTAGAGTCCTATTCACTACGTAGTGCTGGGAAAATTGGATAAGCACATGTAGAAGATTGAAACAGGATCAGTATCTCTTACCAGTCATTAATTCAAGCTCACTTAGAGCTTTCTAAGGACTAGATGAGGAGATGCAGAAGCCTGGTGTACACTACCTGGAATTAAATGCTCTCCACACATGACTCCCTGCTTTCCCTCCTCCTCATGACCCCTGGTACTTTCAGGAGGCCAGACCTGACGGTGAGGTGCCAGATAGAACCACAGGACTTTGATAGGAAGAGGCTGGCTTGGGAATGCCCTGAAGTAAGCAACATTTGGTTTGCTACTTTCTGAAAGGAATTCTCCTTGAGAGCACCACATTCTAAACCCAGGTCAAATTTGTTCCAAGGCCTTCTAAAGCTAATTCTGTATTATGTAGCACTTATTTTAATGATCCAGTGGGTTATCTCTTCACCTCAAAGATTAAACTGAGAATTCCTTCTGGCAAGGATGAAAGGAAAGGAAGAAGGGTTGTTGGCCAGCAAAAACAGAATAGAAGAGAAATTTATGCCCAGAACGCCCACATGAGCACACCACATCCACTCGAAGGAGGCTTTTCAATCCCAAAATTCCAGCCAGGGTTTTTTTAGGTAAGGATTGGTCTTTGTGCTGGATGTTTGTCTTGGACTTCTTCACACTTTTCCCTATTCCTGTGCTCCACTCTCTCCTCCTTACCTTCTCTCCACTCACTGGATCCTCAGAAGGAAGATGATAAGAATGACGTATCTGACCACCCTTTTTGAGAACTCTGAAAATACTGAGGCCTTCCTAATGAGGGGACATCTGGCCAAAGCCACTGGCCATTGGCTTGTTGTGCAGTGGGTTTGGAAGTTGAGGAGTGCTGTGACTATGCAGGCTTCCCAGCTTTACCTTTTGTATTCCTGAGGATCTTCTTTTCTTTTCTTTTTTTTTTTTTTTTTTGAGACAGAATCTCACTCTGATGCACTTGGTAGAGTCCTGTAGTTTTGTAGCTCACAGCAACGTCAAACTCCTGGGCTCAAGCAATCTCTTCACCTCAGCCTTCCAGGTAGCTGGGACTATAGGCGCCCGCCACAATGCCCAGCTTCTAGCTCATTTTTGTATTTTTAGTAGACATTGGGGGGGGGTCTCACTCTTGCTCAGGCTGGTCTCCAACTCTTGAGCTCAAGCAATCCATGCACCTCAGCCTGTTAGAATGTCAAGATTACAGGCATGAAACACTGCTTCTGGTCTCTGAGGATCAGTTTTTATAAAAAGACAAGTTATCCTGCTTACATTACCCTTGAGAATTCTCAACTTGGGCTTTCAAAAATTTTGCCTCTTCCAAATAGCAAAGGTAGGGAAGTCAGTCTGGATAGGTTTGACACAAGCTCAGTACAAGTGCTGATTGTGTATGTTTAAAAGTTACAGTGGAAGGAGGGAGATAGCCCTTCAAGTTAAGTAAGCTGTGTGGAGAATACAGTTTATACGTCTAGTAGTCTTCATTTGGAGATGGTGTGACTCAGAGTTCATCGACACAGAGTTTCCTGGAAACTCTCCAGTCTCAGACCTCTTCAATTACATGGAGTGCTGCGTTTTCCTTCTTGTTGCCATTCCTCTCACCACAAGGAACATGTGTACAAGTCATAATATTTAAACATATTGAGGGTTCTATACTGCAATGGAAAAGGAATGTCAGGAATGTTTTGAGGGGAAATATTTTTTATGACTGTCCTTCAAATCTATAGCTTTGGGAACTGTAACTTAAGATGAGTTTTCGTCAACTGCTTTAAGTGGTAAAGAAGCAAACATGATTGCCTAGTTAGAGCATGCGTTGAAGGTCTGCGTATTTCCCGGTTCTGGGGACTTCAAATCAAAGCACCCTCAATGGAAAATTTGCTTAAAAATGAGAGACGCAGTGTCCAGTTCCGACGTCAGGGTGAGCGGCATTATCTTTGGCTGAGGTTCTCTCCTGTCTTGCCCTGTAACATTGAGCTGCAGGCTGTAGCGTGATGCCTGCATGTGCTTTTCCTGGCTGGCTGTCCTCTTAGGTTTGGCCCTGGTGGATTTAAAGGTTCTCCAAGTTGGCCAAACCTACCGATGAACTCTCTGAGCGTGATAGGTTGGAGGTGGTGGCAGAAGCAGCCAAGATGAGTAGATTCTGATGTTGAAAGAGGATGAAGTGGAGCGATTCGGAACAGATGCAGAGTTACTTACTTCAATTGATCCCATCTTTGTAGGCTTCTTTTCAACTTTAGAATGGCTTCTTACTTTGGCTTTGTATGTTTATCTTTCTCTTAACTTTCCAGCCATAATATATTTGAGTCAGCAGAGCTTAGAATTTGTGCCTAATTGGTGCAAATACAGTTTGGAAACTTAAAGGTTAGGTAAGTTATGTGCGAGTAGGAAATTTAACTTAAACCAGAACTGTGTATTTCCCAGACCTGAACCCATTTAATCTGGAATCACTAAGCCAATGGCCAATTTAACATCAGCGCAGTCTAAATGGAAACAAATGAGTAGCAAGTGTAATTTTGGTTGGACCAGATGCTTTTAACTTCATGTGAAACATAAAGTAGGGCCTGTGTTTGTGAAATGTTTCATGACCCCATTTTCATTTGGGGTTTGCAGTAATACTGCTGCCGATCCTCTTTTGTTTTTTTTGTATGGAGTTGTTTGCTTGACTCTGGTCATCTTTAGTACCCAGCCAGTGTATCCACTTCATCAGTCGCTCATTTCCTTTACCTTCATCTGCCCTTGCTGTATATCCCATGCATTCTAGACTTGCCTTGCTGCTGGAGATCAATTTGAATTGTGAATCTGACTTCCCGGTTCTTATTTCTGTTTTTAGAAAGGCAGTCTGATAAAATTCTCCCATCCAGGCTGACCAGTTCTGAATGGTTTAATAAGAATCATACATTTGCATAATTTTATTGGAAAGAACTTTATTCTTCCCCTAGGCCTACCAAAGTACCTACCCCATGGAAGATGATTAATTAAATACTTGCTAATTGAACTGATATGGTCAGATGGTGCATTATTTTTTTTTTATAGATTATCCCATGAGAAGCCAGATTTAAAGAGATTGATTTGTGTCTGTATCTACAGATACCTAGCACATATCTGTTTTTAAATATGTAGAGAATAATGCTAGAAGAACAAAATAAAAACAAGGATTATATCTGGGAGATGGGAAGTGTGAGAAAACCAGACAGCCAAAGGAAAAAATATGCTATTGGTCTCTCAGCATTGGGAGTGAGGACTGAAATACGATGAACATTTTACATTAAGAGTGTATTTTTTTTTTCTTTGAAATTGAATTTCACCCTGTTGCCTTGGCCACTGCATCCTCAAACTCCTTTGCTTAACGGATTCTTCTGCCTCAGCCTCCCCAATAGCTGGGACTACAGGTGTGTGTCACCACACCCTGCTAATTTTTCTATTTTTTGTAGAGATGAGGTCTAGCTCTTGCTCCTGAGCTCAAGCTATCCTCCTGCCCTGGACTCCCAGTATTACAGGAGGGAGCCTCATTGCACCCAACCAGTATTCTTTGATAGGATAATTTTATGTCATTATGTTATTATATATTCCATCATATAGGTATTTTGGTTATGTTGGGGGTGAGAGAGATTTTATACTTACTATTGAGAATTCTTCATCAGTGTTAATAAAAGGAAGCAGATGCAAGTAATTCATATTTGACTTTGGATTCTGTGTCATCTGAGATTTTACCTCAAACAGAATTAACGGCACAGCCCCTTGATGTGGCTTGAATTTTGGAAGCTGCATATTCTCCTTCCCTAGTTCTCCGTCTCTCTTCCTCTGCTTTCTTCTTCTCATTCTTACTTGTAAGTGGGACTATCTTGGAGGTTGCATAGGGATACCCCGAGCTGAATTGTCAGCTTCTGTAACTTGGGGTCCAGCTGATAGCATGTTAAAACAGTCAATAAATATTCCCCTTACTTTTTTCTTGCAAGAAGAGGTAGCTTGATTCTTAATAAAAGATAACTAGATTCTGAATTTCATACAACAGAAAATCAGAATTGGCCTTTGTTGTTACTGAAGATACTGGCTTTGCAAGGCAGATTTCCTGCAGTTTTTAAGCCCCTTCAAAGGCGGTTTGTAGCAGTTAGATGACAGTGCTGAGTGAGAGGGAGTAGATACTGCTGATGGTCAGAGATCTGAAAGAGGTTTTGCTAATACCCCTAAGCCAATTTGATGGTTAATAATTCTTTGGCTTTTATGGGTAGGCATACATAATATAGTAGATGGCAAGGTGAGGGCTGTAGGCTGTCTCCTCAGCAGCTTTTTCCCCAGGCAGTGTGTAACTACCAATGTAGATCTCATGCTGAATTCTGCCTCATATGCACAACCTCTCAATGAGTAAGGCCTAGTCGTGTGACTATTCTGTAAGCTCAGGAAGCGCTCTTCCTTTCAGTACTCCTGTAGTTCTACACATAAGATATGCATTGAGGCAGAAGGGAAGTCATTGAGGCAGCGTGACTGACTTACTCGCCGTCCTTCACAGTTGGAATCCTAAGTTTGGGGTGTTGATCCAAAGGGTTGTGGCAATGGGGCTTTCTCAGTTTCTCTGCCTGTCTAGTCAAGGGCAAGGGTCCACCATGGTGTTTCTAAACTATTCCACATTTAAGAAAAATATCACTGTTTTACCTGTGAAATACACTATAGAATCTCTGTAAGTCGACTGCCCAAGGGATTTACAAACTGGTCAACATACAGAGGTGATCACCATAAGGAACTAGGCCTACTGTACTGATACATACATGTGGTACATGTCCATTCTTTGAAAATTAGGTCAGCCTAAGGAGGTGGTCAATGTAGGCGGGTGGTCAACTATGGCGTTTCTACTGTAATTTTTAACATCTAATTTGTTAATTAACAAAGCCTTTAGTGTTCATGACAAATTAAGAAATTGAAGACTTCTTCTCACTGACTCTGGAGTGGGAGCTTTCTAGGGCTCTCTGATGCTAACTAAGGAAGTCCCTTTGGGATGTGTTTTCACCTGGGGTAACCCACTCTCCTGGGGCAAAGGTCAGAACCAACTGTTGTGTTTGTCACACAAGCAGTACTGAAGTATTTTAAAGATAATTACAAACACAACAGAAGGATGTTTTGTGATTCTTCTTGCATGTGAGAATCAGATTGGGGGATGCATTTGGACATGAAAATGTTGAAATATAAGGAACATTTTTGTGGCGGATGGGAAAAATTGAAAACACATTTGATATTGAGACTGTCCTGGAAAACCTAAGACACGTGGTTGCCAGAGAACAGGCCTTTTCAGTTTGCTTTTTTCTGGCCCAGATGCCACAGGGAAGTGGAGATAAAAATACAGAATGCAGGCTAGTAAACTTCTTCTTCCCATATTATGTGTATATCACACACACACATAGACATATACATACACATATATATACACACTTTATTTTCTATATTTTATTTTATTTTTTTGAGACAGTGTCTTATTCTAGTGCCCAGGTTAGCGTGCCATGGCCATTGTCTAGCCCACAGCAACCTCAAACTCCTGAGCTCAAGCAATTCTCCTGCCTCAGCCTCCTGAGGAGGGGGGATTACAGGTAGCCGCCATGAGGCCTGGCTGATTTTTCTATTTTTTAATAAAGATGGGTTTTTGTTCTTGCTCAGGCTGTTCTCAAACTCCTGAGCTCAAGTGATCTTCCCACCTCCCAGAGGGCTAGGATTACAGGCATGAGCCACCACATCTGGCCTGTAGGCATACTTTAAAGCAGCAGTCCCCAACCTTTTTGGCACCAGGGACTGGTTTTATGAAAGACAATTTTTCCAGGGACCAGGCAGGGGCCTGAGGGTATGGTTTTGAATACGAGTCTGCAAGCAATTATTATGGACTCTATGAAGTCAAACCTCTCTGCTAATGCCAGTCTGTCTTTGTAGCCGCTCCCCCGTGCTGGCATCACTGCCGCAGCTCCACCTCAGATCATCAGGCCTTAGATTCTTGTAAGGAGCATGCAGTGTAGATCCCTCAGGTGCAGAGTTTACAGTAGGGTTCAGGCTCCCCTGAGAATGTAATGCTGCTGCTGATCTGAAGGAGGTGGAGCTCAGGCAGTGACACAAGCAGTGGGGAGCAGCTGTGAATACAGACGAAGCTTTGCTCACTCACCCCCTGTGCGGTCTGGTTCTCAAAGACCTCGGACTGGTCTCTGTCTGTGGCCTGGGAACCGCAGCTTTAAAGTACTATGTATTAAATGTAAACTTAATGTTATATATTTGTTAAAGTATACACAGCTTTTTTACCTTCAGCCATAGTTCTCAAATATTTCAGTGTCGGGACACCTTTACATTTAAAAAATTACGAAGGACCACAAAAGAGATTTCCTTTGTATGGCTTATAGCAATTGACACTGACTGTATTCTCAATTAAGACAGTTTTAATAGATTTATTGATATATTTAAGAACATTAAATCTAGTAAGAGTTAATAAAACTTCTTTTTTCACGAAAAACTCTGTTTTCCAAGACAAAATATTTAGTGAGATAAATGACATCATTCTGTGTCTTTGCAAACCTTTTTCACATCCCGTGTGTTCTTACATCTACTCTGCATGCGGTCTGTCCCACTGTCCCTTTTCATGGGGCCTCTAAAAAACACCTGTATACATCTGTGAGAAAATGCAAATGGAAAAGACCAGACATGACTCAGTGTTATGAAAATTGTTTTGGCCTTGCAGACCTTTTAAAGGGTATCAGGGACCACAGGGATCCCTGTGTGACAGTTGGATAACTGCTTTTTTATAGCTTCAAAAAGTGTGCTACCCCCCATTATTTTGCGTGGTCCTCATGCAATCCCTGAGAAGTACTTTCTCCACTTTATAGTGGAGGCAAACTGGGATTCTGGAAGAGTAAGTGTTATGAAAATTCCTTAGCCGTTGGTGCAGGCAATTTTAAATGAGAGTCTTCTGATGACTCTGTTTCTGACTCTGCATGGTTTTAATGCATATCTTTGTCTACCCTAAGCTGTGCTTGCCTTCTGCTCAAATTTAGACTACAGGGAGAGGGAAGTATTTGTCTTTTATTGATGCGACTTGACAGTAGACATTAGTTATTTGTAGAGGGTTATGGCTTTGGGTGACTTTTCAGCCACTCTCATGTTAAGTTTTTATCTATAACATTTTTGTTTGATTGCCGTCTTTGACAAAAATAAGTGGTAGTGTTTACTATGTTCTTTGGTGTGTGTGTTAAATAGGTTATTTAAGGACTTTGCGTGGATTGTATTTCATATCTTTGAAGAGCTGAGTGGATTTGGCAGAGTGTTACCTAAGCCCCAGCTAACTCTACTTACATGTTCCACACACTTGTGTCCTCCATGGAGGGCAAAGCAAGTCTCTCTCCCAAACCTTTCAGGAACAAGTCTGTTGTGGAGGATATGAGTTTTGAAATTGCTACACTCCCGTGGACTGTAACTTTTTGTACAGTGTACTGATCTTTTAATATTCACTCTAAATGAATTATCAGAAAAATGAAAATTA
This sequence comes from Galago senegalensis, assembly GCA_963575145.1. NCBI lineage: Eukaryota > Metazoa > Chordata > Mammalia > Primates > Galagidae > Galago > Galago senegalensis. Next base: position 21,152 of record CAUYTI010060533.1, on the reverse strand, counting down.
CTAGAGAAGCAACAAAAGATGTAAAATATCAACATGAATTGTTATTATGTCATTCAAAATGCAGTGAACTGCTTTTTCATTATAAGAGTTTCTAAATGCCTGCCCTCAGTTTCCGCTCATTCTGTATTACCTGCTCGCTGTCCAGGAATGCACGCTTTGTGTCCTGGCAGCGGACCACGCTTTGAATAGCACTGATGCCCGTTCCTCGTACTGTGCGTAATTCAAACCAGTTATGTTTCAGTTATGTTACTTGCTATCTCTCATCCTCAACTTCTACTTAAAGTAGTGAATTCTTACTCTTTTCTGCCTCCTCCAGTAATATCTAAATGGTGTTGTGTATTGTTCCAAAGTAAGGTATGTGTATTCAACTTATAAAATTAAAAAGGGTCATGACTGTTGTAGAAAACACTCGAATATAAGGTCAGATTACATTATTCTGAACCTCATTTTCTCTCTTAATAAGATAATACCTCTAGCTTACGTCTTTGAGAGGGATGAAATAGAGAAAGAAAGTTATCCCAGATGTCTTGAGTTAAGGGAAAGAATGAGTGATTGCTTATTTTTTCTTTATGGGATTCTAACATACTTGCTCCATTGAAGACTTGTGGATGAAGGGAGGAACAGAGCTACAGCTGGTCAGAACCAGTAGCAGCTGAGAAAACGAGGGAAAACAGAAACAAACAGGCCAGCCGGGGGTGGAGGAGGCGTTCAAAGATAGAGACAGCAACTTTGATAGGATGAGGTCGGTTTCTAAGTGTCAAACAGTCAGCTGGACCTGTGGTCATCGCTGTCAGTGCTGGGTTTCCCTGGCTTAACCATTTGATGAATGTCTGCTATGTGCCAGGTAGGGGCTGGTTCCTTTTCGTAGACCCTCACTTAATCCTCATAAGACCCAGAAGAGAACAGAGACTTATAAGGGGGAAATAAAGTTTTTCAACTTTATTGAATGCAGCTAGTAAGTAGTGAGGCTGGAATTAAAACACACATGGGTGTGATGCCAGAGCCTCTTACTCTTCCCAGATTTGATACAAATTTCACAGATGGGGAGTTGAGGCTGAGGACAGCCCATAGGTGAGTTGTCAGATGCCCGGCATACCAGCCCTTACAGTTTCATGACAATTCCTACAGTACTTCTCCAGATAAAGAAGATGGAAGATGGTGAAGTATCTGTTTCCAGAAACATTTTTAAGGAAGTCAGAGAGAGGCCAAAAGGGACTTAAGTTTCTTCAGAGAGGAAGTTGAGAAACTCAAGTATAGCAAACCACTAATGCCAGATGTTATTTATCCAAAGGTTTTTGGCCACATTGCAATACTTTCTGGGATCTCTGCTAGTTCTCTACAATCTTTCCAAAGCTGCTTTGAGTTTTTAAAATATATGTACCTGAATTTGAAACCATGGTCATTTAATCCAAAATATGCTCTCAGAACCCTAAACTCTTTATAATAACAATGGTGCAGAGGAAGAATCACTGCAAATGATTATTTGAAGTATTATTTTATTCTAACTGGAAAAAAAATATTTCTGAGCCGTCAACTACATCTGAAATAAATTGTATTTTTGCTTTAAAAAGTCATATTTAGCCCTCTCTTACTACATACACATAGAATGTTTTGTGCTTAAATTTTTATTATTCCTTAATGAGAGGCTAAAAACAGATTTCATTATAGATACCTTTGACTTTTTGTGTGAACAGTAACAAAAGCTTTTACATTTAGTCGTAAGGCCAAAAAAATCATTCACTATTCTGTTAAGCAATGATTTTCAACCTGTGTGCCGTGAGAAGATCTTAGGTATGCTATAAAAATTTTTAAAGGTCATTAATTAAATTATTTTTGAAAGAAGTTTAAAGCACACTTAAGCATATTGTTTTTACTTTTTATTTTTAATCAACATAATTTAAGTGTGCTGTGGAGCTTTGCAGATTCAAGTGTGCCATGAGATAAAAAATGTTAAAAGAAAACACTGCATGTAAAGGATGGGTACACATATGGGCAATTAAAATTTTATCTTATTAGTGGCTGGGCCCAGTGGCTCATGCCTGTAATCTTAGCAATCTGGAAGGTCGAGGCAAGTGGATTGCCTGAGCTCAGGAATTTGAGCCCAGCCTGAGCAAGAGTGAAACTGCCTCTAAAAATAGCCAGCCTTGTGGCAGGCGCCTGTAGTCCCAGCTACTCTGGAGGCTGAGGCAGGAGAATCACTTAAGCCCAGGAGTTTGAGGTTGCTGTGACCTATGCCATGATGCCATTTTACTAAGGGCGACAAGTGAGACTCTGTCTCAAAACAAACGAACAAAATTGAAAAAACATTTTTTTCTCCTATTAAGGAGTTATTGATTTGTGATTCAGTTCTCTTAATCATCCTTCCTCTCTTGTGTTCCATTTTCAGTAACATTGCAACTTTAATATCTTGAATTTTGATAGTCATTTTTTTCTCTTCATTAAAGAGTATTTTCAAGTTATTTTTCTTGTTCTTGAGACTTCAGTCAAAGAATCTCTTCTAATTGTTCCTTTTTATGTTTTTACCAGTACATTCTGTGATCTGCCTTTTTGTTCTCCAATACAGGATGCACATTATAATTCAATACATCATCGTAATTGATAGAAAACTTGGAGGGGGTGCTCTGAGGAGGTGGTTCGGCGCCAGTAGCTCAGTGGTTAGGGCGTGGGCCACAGGCACTGGGGCTGGTGGGCTCCAACCTGGCCCGGTCCTGCTAATGACAACAACAACAGAAAATAGCGAGGCATTGTGGCAGGTGCCTGTAGTCCCTGCTAGTTGGGAGGCTGAGGCAAGAGAATTGCTTAAGTCTAGGAGTTGGAGGTTGCTGTGAACTGTGATGCCATGGCTCTCTACCAAGGGAGACCTAGTGAGACTGTCTCAAAAAAAAGAACAAAAAGAGAGAAAGAAAGAAAATTTGGAGGGGAGATCAGTCTCCTTTTCTTCTTAATAAAGGGTCATGAAGAAACTTTTGACTCTGACTGTTCAACAGGTTCCTAAAATAATAGCCCATACTCCTGCCTTAGCACAGAGGAAATGATTGACTCCTGATGGCTGAAAACCTTGGAGCGTTTGAGAGCATCTCTTCAGATATTACTTCTCCCCAAATGTGTGGTAAATGAAGATTTGGAAGGAGTGGAAGTAAATGGCTCCTGACATAATTGTCAGTCAGGCAAGGGGTCCAGTTGCTGTGTCCCATGCCCCCATCAGAGGGAAGCGTGAAATTTCATGTCTGAGCCATGTTCTCTCCTACCTGCGTGGAGGGGACTTCATCCTCCCTTCCCTTGCAGTGTGCAGAATTCTCCCTGCTGCCCCTTTGCTGGATTCTCATCGAAAGCCAGCCTTGTTGTGCCCCTTCCTCTTGCATGCATAAAGGGAGAAGGCATTCCCTGACTGGGCCTCTTAAGATATCCAATGGCTATTTTGAAATAAATCCTCATGATGTTTGGACTTTATCAGTTAATTCTTCATGAAAGTTATGGCTCATAAAGCTTCAAAAGTGAACCTCATTGAGAATTGATGAGGAACTCAAAGGTCCCCTCTATGTGATACCACTGATAGTCAACCAAACTGATCTTGCACTGTGCCCCACCTGGGACCTCCAGCATTGTCTCTCTTGAGCTTGCAATCTAACCTACCTCTTCGGCTTAGTCATGCCTCTGGCTTCCCTGGGACCTCACTTAAAATTGGTTTAAAAGTGAAGCTCAGTGGGTGTCCATAATGGGAATAATTCACTCCATGTTGGAAAGAAGGTGCTTGACCTTATTCTCAGGTTATGCTGCTTACATAAGTAATATTAAAAATAAGCAATTATTTTTTTCTATTGGCCTAAAGTGGTCTTGTACCTCTGGTGAGACTAATTATCTTCATTAAGAGAGTAGCTGTATATGTACAATTATTATTTATGGTGAACACAGGAGCATTAACAGTCCACATGGTGATAGTCAGATCCCAAAGCCTGGCCTAGTGGGGGTAGAGTTTTTCCCTACCTGCACTAGCTCTAAATTTATAATCCATCCCTAGGCAGAGAAATGCAAACCTCCCTCCCCAAACTCCCTAGATGCCACCTATTGCTGCTGTGTTATTACTGTTTCCAGGAGTGAGGCTGGGTGGGAAGTATTCATTCCTAATCCTTAATTTTTGAAGTATTGAGAGTTTTTCTCTCCCCAACTGCGGAGCTAACTTGTCTGTTTCTGGATTACTCCGTCTAGTTGTTGAGTTTATCTTTTCTCAGAAGGGAAGCAGGTTAATTTAGCTTAAAGGGAGTTTGATTAGAAAGGTAAGTTACAGAGCAAAGAAAGCACTGAAAGTCTTCCAGAGTATAAAAAAACTGCTTTTGGATTATTTGTGTTTTGGATAATGGAATATATATGTTGTAGCTCGCTCTCTTACACTCCAATTTACTTTGATGGTTGTGAAAGTAAATATATATTTAGTCCTGAAAAAAATTTTTTTTTTATTATGGTGAGAACACTAAACAAGAGCTTTGTCCTTTTTTTTTTTGATAGCGCCTCAAGCTGTTGCCCTTGGTAGAGTGCTGTGGCATCACAGCTCACAGCAACCTCCACCTCCTGGGCTTAAGCAATTCTCTTGCCTCAGCCTCCCAAGTAGCAGGGACTACAGGCACCTGCCACAACGCCTGGCTATGTTTTGGTCGTAGTTGTCATTGTTGTTTGGCAGGCCCAGGCTGAATTTGAACCTGCAGCTCTGGTGTATGTAGCTGACGCTTTAACCTTTGGAGCTACAGGTGCTGCGCCAGCTTTGTCCTCTTAACAGATTTTAAGTGTAGGTTTGGGTATCCCAAATCCAAAAAATCCAAAAGTTGAAGTGCTCCAGAATGTGAAACTTTTTGAGGGCTGATAGACATCAGGCAACTATTGGTATTTGAAATGTTCACCTGGTGAGTATATACTGCAAACATTCCAAAATAGGAAAAATTCTGAAATACGAAGCAGTTCTGGTCCCTAGAATTTTGGATAAGGGATGCTAGAACAAGACATTGTTGTTGGATATCAGCACAGTGTACAGCATTGTACACCTGTACAACAGACCTCTGGAGTGTGCTCATTTTGTATAACTGGAACTTTATGCCTGCTGATTAGTAACTCCCATTGGCCTGAATCTTATGCTTAGGAATTTTTGTCTTTCTCTGCCTCTAGCCTCCTCTTCTTAATATCAAGCAATATTTTTCATTACATTTGAAAACCTCAGTAACCAATGGAGTGTAAATGAGAAGTCAAATTAAATGTATAACAGAGCTAGTGGTTTTTAAAGATCAAACAGTATCAGAGGGATTTTATATGTAACAAATTTTAAAGTCATCTTGGGATATATTAAAGATACTCCTAGAAAAAAATGATGTGATAATTGTTGTATTTGATTTGAGGAAAATTTTAATTGATATTCAAGTTTTGAAGTTACTTGTTGCACAAATTTGCTGGAAGTATATGAGAGTTCCTTTTTCTTTTAAATAAATAAATGATAGCTTTACTGCTTGGTGTTTTGGAATAAATGAAAATCTTTTCATTTTCCATATTCATAAAGTAGATGGGATAATGTTTTTGTAGTCCTTTTATAAGGGTAATATGAAGTTTCATATAATTATGCCTAATATTCTTTCACAAGTGTTAATTGAACTATTTTTAATAATTTCTAGTTTACAGGGCCACAAAAATTATTAGGTGGTAATGGTAATATTTAAAATATTTATTGTGATATGAAGTTACTCATGTTCAACTTCTTTATTGCCATATATGTGCTTAATACTATTTTAAAAGTTTTAGTTTTTTGATTCATATATATAAATTAATATGATCTTCGAGAAGAAATATGAAGCGTACTCATTTGAAGTGTTTTAAAGAGCAGATTTCAGCATTCAGTATGCCTCTGTTTTGTGGTCTTTAGAAGGAAAAAACAAAATAAAAACAAGCAAGCGACACGCACCGTGCAGGGATTTGGTTCTGTTTTGGTCGGAGGAGTAAGTAGACTGATCTGTGTGTTATCAGAAATATTCAGGTTTGGGCATCAAATGATTGATTTTGGTTACATATCATGATGTATTAGAAATAAAGAAGAGAGGCTGGGCACGGTGGCTCAAGCCTAGCACGAGTAAGGCAGTAATCCTAGCACTCTGGGAGACTGGGGTGGAGGATTCCTTCAGCTCAGGAGTTCAAGACCAATCAGAGCAGAAAAATTAGCTGTGTGTTATGGTGGATGCCTGTAGCTCCAGCTACTGGGGAGGCCGAGGCAGGAGGATCGCTTGAACTTGGAAGTCTGAGGTTGCCGTGAGCAAGGCTAATGCCATGGCACTCTAACCTAGGGCAACAGAGTGAGACTGTGTCTCATAAAAGAAAAGTGAGTATTGAAGGAACTTCCCCCCCCCCCCGCCCCAATTGGGGAAGGGTGAGCCAAAGTATGTCTGTTTGTTTTGAATGAGTAATAAATGCACATGGCAAATTTTTGATAAAAGAATATATATAAAACATTATAAAGTATCATCTTTCTCCTTTTCTTTGATCACCAAATTCCTCAGCCTGCCCCCCCATTTGAGATAGCCAGGCTTTTGTGTCTCCTGTCCTTATACTCTGCCACCCACACCCCCCCCCCCGTCAGGTTAGCTATGAATATACAAGTACATGCTTACAAAAAACTATTTTTTTTTTTTTTGGAGACAAAGCCTCAAGCTGTCCCCTTGGGTAGAGTACTGTGGCATCACAGCTCACAGCAACCTGCAACTCCTGGGCTCAAGTGAGTCTCCTGCCTCAGCCTCCCAAGTAGCTGGGATCACAGGCACCCACCACAACGCCTGGCTATTTTTTGGTTGCAGCCGTCATTGTTGTTTTGGCAGGCCTGGGCTGGATTCGAACCAGCCACCTTAGGTGTATGTAGGTGGTGCCTTAGCGGCTTGAGCCACAGGCGCTGAGCCAACTCTTTTGTTTTTAAAGAAAAATTATAGCATTCTCTATACACTTTCCCTAGCTTCAGTTTTTCACTTAATACCTTGAAGAGTGTCTTTTATCAGTACTAATTCTGTCTAATGTTTGGCTGGATGTACTAATTTTAATTAGCTAGTGCTCTGTCAGTAGATGTTTCTGTTGTTTTCAATTGATATTAGAGTATGTGCATATTGAATTTCAAATGATCTTACAAAATTGCTGTCCATAACCTCGCTACTTTATAATTGCCTAGTTTTCTACATTCTCACCAGCATCATGTAGTCTAGCTTTTTGACCTTTGTTAAAATAATAAATAAAAATTATATTTTAATATAGTGTAGGCCTTTTCCTTGAGGGAGGTTGAGCATAAAAGAATACATTTGACTGTTGGGATATTACGTTTGGTCATCAACCTCTCAGGCTCTTTGCTTTCCAGGTTATATCCTCTGTTCAGATGACATTATGCTGCTGCCTTGTTAGCTTTAGTTACCATCCACTTCAACATCTCAAAGGTCTCTTCTTTTACTTTCCCATTGTCACTAATAAATTACCACACGCTCAGTAGTTTAAACCAACATAAATTGATTACCTTATAGTTCTGGAGGACAGAAGTCCAGAATTGATCTCACTGGGCTAAAATCAGGGTTTTGACAGAGCTCCATTCCTTCTCCAGGCTCTAGGGGAGAATTTGTTTCCTTGTCTCCTCCAGCTTTCACAGGCCACTTACATTCTTGGCTTGTGGCCCCTTCCTCCATTTTTAAAGCCATCTGCAAAGAACCTTTGAACCTCTCCAAGTGACTCTTTTGCCTCTCCCATCTTTTTTTTTTTTTTTTTTTTTTTTAAATTCCAGATTGATAGGAGGGTACAAATGTTTAGGCTACATTGTTTTCATTTCTAAGGTAACGTTCAAGTTGTAGTTGAGCCCTTTACCCTGGGCGGGGGGTTGCCGAACACCCTCACATTGAGCACAGTAGGTGAGATCCCACCAATCACTCTCCCTCCTGTCTTCTCTCCCACCTCTACCCTTCCCCTTGCTAGACTATACTTGTGTTTTTCTTTCATGTGGGGTGTAGTTGTTTCTGTATTGGTTTCATATTAGTATTTAGTACATTGGATACTTTTTGTCCCCATTCTTGTGACACTTTACTAAGAAGAACTTCCAGGTAAACATAAAAGATGCAAAGAAAGTTCTTTTTCTTAGTGATTACATTGAGCCCACTCAGAGAATCCAGAATTATCTCTCTATTTTTAGGTCAGCTGCTTTGTCATCTTCTATCTGGAACCTTTATTTTTTTCTTACCATGTAACCTATTTACAGATACCCGGGATTAGGATGTGGGGGCCATTATTCTGCCTGTTAACACCTCTCAGACTTCACATATCCAAAACAAAATTCTGTCTTCCTGTGCTAAATATAATCTACCTTTAGTGTTCTGTGTCTCAGTGAATGGCCACACTGGGGAAATGAATGCCTCAGAGCTATCCTTGATTACCTCTTAGTTTCCCTCCCTTTTCATGTGTCATCCATAGTCGGCTTTGGTGGATTCTTTTGCCAGAACAGGTTGCAAGTCAAAGAAAGACATCTGCCTCTGCCACATCTATACTGAGATACTTGTATCGCCTTGGAACCACTGTGGGAACTTCCTCATAGGTCCCCAGTCTGTTCTGTTGACCCCCTCCAGATGTTCTTCACACTCTACCTATAGTGGTCTCTTAAAAATGCAAATATGCTCATGTTACTAGTGCAGCATCCATCTCTTCTGCAGAATAAAAAAATACCCTGATGTGGCCTTGAGTTCTACCCTTTCTTCCTCATCCCATCATCTTCCTTCTAGTTTCCACTTTGGCCCAGAGTCTTGACGTGGACTCTTCTCTCAGTTGAGAAGTTCTTCTATCTCCTCTACCTCTTGCCATCTTTACCTTGTTAACTTAGCTCTGGGCCTTAGCTGTCATTTTAGAGTAAGAGGACCATTGCTGTGATGCTATGTAATGTAACACAATTTATCTTTGTGATTGTAAACAAATTTTCCCTATATGTGATATGAACTTGTATCACATACATATGTCAAAGTTCCCTTCAAGGTCCCCTCATTGGGCAGAAAGGTTCATGAATACAAGAATCACATCTTTTCCCCCTCTTTTCCTTTATTTCTCGGTGTTGTGTGACCAGCTCTTCCAGTTTATTCAGAACTGAGGAGTTTCCAAGGGCACTGGGCCTTTACTGCTAAAACCAGGCAACTCCTAGGAAAATTAGGATAAGTTGGTCAATATATTTCAGTGTTTTCTCATGCAACACAGTGACTGAGTGAGTAAAAACAGTTTTTTGAATAAATGAATGTAGATTTTGATGAGGGTTAACAAGGCAAGTTATAAAAACATTAATGATTATGTTTTACTCCATTAATAAAAGTACAGAATAGATAAAAATTGTCATCATTGTGCAACTCTACTCTAGAGTGATCTTAGATCAGTATCTTTAACCTTTTTTTAAATCTAATGACACACTTGAAGCTGTAGTTAAATTTCCGTGACACACTTAAATTATGTTGATAAAAAAAAAGATTAAAAGAAGAATATACTTATTGGGCTTTGAATTTCTTTCAGAAATAATGTAATTAATAATCATTAAAAAATTTCATGCTAATCCTAAGGTCCTCTCCTGGTACACTAGAGTCCCATGGCACACAGGTTGAAAATCGCTGCCTTAGATCTTAATTTGCAGTCGTACTTGGCAAGTGGTAATGAGAAATTGTATAGGTAGAATATGAAAAGTGGAATTCAGTTGACTTAGTGCTGTGGGAACCAGATCATAACTCTTTTGTAGTGTCTAATAAGACTGCTGTATTTAATATGGTAGTATTTTGGAATTGCTATTTATTTTGACGAGTATTTTGCTTTGGCAAGCTGGGCTGTGTGGTCTGTTCCTGTCCTGGACTATGACACTTTGCGTGGTCGTTGTCAAATTCACTTTTTTGAGAATCAGCTATGATTCCTTGGGTTGGTGATAGTTATGTCTGAACAGTTCCTAAGGGCAAGTGCTGCCAGAAAATCCAGTGATGAACACACCTCAACTAACAGCCAGTTAATACTTAAGGAAGCGATTTAGAGTATTTTCTGAATATAGTAATACATTAAACTTTAAATGAAGTGTGCCCTTAAGAGATAGTATCTCTTATCACTTAAGAGATACTGTTGGCTTATTTACATTTTTATATAACTAGAAAAATATAGTTTACACATGCTAGTAGTAAAAAAAGTCCTTTTCAGTTTTCTTTATGAGAACTAAATCCATTCTTTTTTTTTTTTTTTTTGAGACAGTGTTTCACTTTGTCATGCCACAGTAGAGTGCTGTGGCGTCATAACTCACAGCAACCTCAACTTTGGCTCAAGCAGTTCTCTTGCCTCAGCCTCTTGAGTAGCTGGGACTATAGGCGCCTGCCACAACACCCAGCTATTCTTTAGAGATGGGGGTCTCCCTGTAGTTCAGGCTGGTCTCAAACCTGTGAGCTCGGCCAGTTTACCTGCCTCTGCCTCCCAAATGCTGGGATTACAGGCTTGAGCCACCCTGCCCAACCTAAATCCATTCTAAGTAGAATTACTAAATGCTACTTCTTTCTTTGATTCTTTTATTTATTAACCCATTTATTCATCCATCTGTCCTGTCAATATATGTTGTTATATGTTTGCCATGTTTCAGATATTAAGGTCAGGGGATGGTTAAAAAAATAAAGTGATGAAATTTCTGTCCTGCATAAATTTGAGTTCTACAGTTGAATATTCATGGTCATCTCTTCGTGACAAGCATTTACCTCTACAAATATTTGTTGAGTAATCTCTTTGTGTTAGGAATAAGTAGGAATAAGATTTTCACACCCTACCCTCACATGGCATATAGTAGGTGTGCACACACCAACACACCAGTACTACCATATATATATAGGTAGACTAGAGAGCACATACATATCTGTGTAACCTGTGTACATGGCACATAACATGCAGTTACATACAGCTAAACATACGAATATCATCTGGAAATATATATGCTTCTATATCTGTGTGTGGGTGTGAATCGATGAGCTCATTGAACTGAGGGTGGTTTTAGGAATTAGTCATCAACCAACATCATTAACTTGAGCCACCTTCTCCCCCAGCCTGATTTGCCCACTCGTTCTATATGGGAGATGCAGAAGGATCTGCCAGTTAGCCCGTTGACAGCTGTGGGTTTTATTTGTGTCTTGTGCAGAGGACAAGAATGGCTGTTAACCATGGGTGGCCCAATTAAGGCCTCATGAATATTGAGTCCACATATGTCTCATGTATAATTTGTGCGTTGTGAAGATTTAGTGCCTCAGGTGCCTCATGCATATTTAGTGCCTCATGAATTTTAGGAGCTTCTTGGCCTCCTTTCCCCTTCCTGTGTTCTACTTGTTTTATTTGACATGTTTCATTACTTACCTATGCTTTAACACTTCATCTGCCCCATTTATTTTCTTGTCCTAATGAGCAGAATTGAATTTTCTCAAGCTGTATAGCCAATTCACATGACATCTGTCCAGTTGTAGAGTTCTGGGAGCTTACTGCCCAAAAGCTTCTGGGAAAAGAAAGATATTTTTTAGATTCAAATTTTCAAGTCAGTAATACAGATATTTTCGAATATAGGACTTTTCATAAAAACTTCAGTATAATAAAGCTCAGAAACGATTTAAAATTCCTATAGTAAAGACATTGTTAAGAAATTCATTCGTGTTAGGTTATGGTTTTTCTTAAAGCTCATAGCATGAAGCTTGTGAAAGGAGATGGTCAGGCGTGAAACTCAGGTGAAACTCAGGACTGGCTTGGGGGTTTTGAACTTCAACTTGCCAGGTTTAGGCTTATATGTTACAAACATTTTTGATGTAGTTACAGTTCACAATTATGGCATGTAGAAATGGTATTTTGTAAGATAAAGTGATAGATTAATATAAATAGATTATGACTGGCTAACAGGCTCTGTTTTATTCTGACCATGAGCTGGATCTCTGCTAAGCTCATGGCTTTTGGGTAATCTGAGGGCATGCTTACGATTTGCAGTGTTTGATAGAGTTGCTTGTATTTTCTGTTTTATGGGAGGAAGTTCATTCCATTTCATGATTAACTGGTCAGAAAAGGACCTCTAGGATTTGCATCTTTTCTGCCACCTTCAGAGAGGATCTCACATGGATTAAGAAGATATCTTTCAACAGACACGTCAGCTGCCACACACATACCTAGAGAGGAGGTCCACAAAGAGGTTCGTATAGAGAAGTCCTTTTTCAATGTAATTGAAACCAAAATAAACTTACTTAAATTGAAGAATCATTAAAAAGTAAACTGTAAATTATTATTCACTTAAAATATAAATATGCATTTATTCATCTCTCTTTTTTTTGCTTTAGGGCAACAAGGCCTTTTTTGCATGTGGGAGGCTGAGTAGAAATATTTATATGTTTTGAACTTATTTATTTGACAGGCATATTTGGGAATAGACGGTTGGCTCTAGGTAGGCAGATGACATAGCTGGTGGGAGCAGGAGTGCTGAGGGGTGCACGGCCGTGTCCTGTTAGTCTCCAGTGTTTAGGATCTCCATGCACCTGTCACTTTGTTTTACAGGGAAGGGAGAGTACCAGTGATGTGGAGGTCGAAGCTCCCTGCTTCTCCTGTTTTTCATACTTTTGGTTATTATGTCTAATTTGGAGTTCCAGCTTAGATCTCTATTGCATACCTGTGATGGAGCAGATAAGAAAGGGGTTCCTTTTGTCAGAGATTCTCATTTGTGGCATTTTGGAACCATTTAAGCAGGCGGGGCCTGGCAGCTTGAGACATGTTCTTTAGCTGACCCAGCCCCAAAGGTGCTGTGCACATGATGACACAGATACTGTGTGTGTCTCTGGTGTGGTAAGTGTGGATGGATCCTGTCATTCTTAGATTGCTTGAGCACACACCAAGAGCTAGCATCCACACTGTTGGATGTGCTGTTGAGCACACACCAGGAGCTAGCATCCCACACTGCTGGTGAGCACACACCAAGAGCTAGCATCCCACACTGTTGGATGTGCTGTTGAGCACACACCAAGAGCTAGCATCCCACACCGCTGGATGTGCTGGTGAGCACACACCAAGAGCTAGCATCCAGCAGCGCTGAGCACACATGGTACATGAAGGCATGCATGTGACCTTCAAGACATCAGATGGCAGAATAGACCTGGCCACACACCTTGCCAGTCGCCATCATGTATTGGGTTGGCTGCCATAAGCAATCATTAGGGTCACCAACTGCTTTAGTTTGCTTTGGGTCTGTGGGTTTTCTTGAGACCCTGGACGTTTTAGTCCTAAAACCAGGACGAGTTGGTCACCATAGCCCCTGTGACTGCTGCCCTGTGGCTCCTTCAGTCAGGGACGTTTGCTCACCATGGAGGCTACCAGTGAGCAAGTAACGGTGATGGAGCCCCTTGAGGGGACTGGTGCATCTCCCTGCAGTCTCTGAGAGGTCCCCTGCAGAACTAGTCTTGTGGTCTGCAGAGAGAACCTGCTTGCCCACACCCTTGTCTGGTCCTGCTTGCTTTGCTCTTTCACGTTGCACCTTCCTACGTCCCTACCAGCACTTTCTGGGATCATCTTCTGTATGGATGACTTTTACTCCATACTTCGGACAGGTCTGCTTCTGGGGGAGCTCGGTCTAAAACATATGGGTAGGAACTCTTTGCCTTCACTTCATGTAAGAAGAAACTAAGATACAGAGAGGGTAAATAACTTTGCCCAGCTAGCACATAATAAAGAATGAACTCCCAGTTAAGTTATATGGCTTTTGTTCCCGTCCTCACCCACGTGTAATTATTTCCAGGAAATCTAAAATTTCATTTATTCATGTGGGATTAACAATAAGCTGTTATCAGTCCATTGGGGTTATGGATGGTATGTTGTTATTCTATCTTTGCTCAATTTATTGTCAGGACATTGAGTGTGGAGCAGAAAACTTGATTTTAATGGGCTTAGAGGAGCTTGGGGCCATTTTTACTACGGAGAAATCTGTCTTGTACACATAGTTTCCAACACCAAGCGTGGTTGCTGACTAAGAACTGAGTCCTGATCCCCTGCCCTAGCGCCCTAGTGATGTGCAGTCCTGGCCTTGGCGGGAAGCAGAAATAGTGCCCTCTCTCACCAGATTGGATGTAAACTGCCTGCTTGTGCTAAGGAGTTATGTCTGCTGGTTCTTGGCTCCCATCCTAGAGTTCTCTATCTATGAAATGACTCATTATAAGGAAGTCTATTAAAAACAAATCTCCCCTCATCGTAGAGTATCTCTTAAAATTTCTCTTTAATTAGAGAATTTTGGTGCTTTCAGTTCCAGTTAGTGCCAAGAAGTTTAATGTGAAGGCTGTGCTAGTTACAGTACTTGAATTTCTTGTAAAGATGGATGCTTTGGAAAGTGAGTGTATTTCCCTTTTATTGGAAAGAGAGCAGCTTGGGAATTCTACCAAACTTAAAAACAATTTCTCTCACTGCACATCCACAGCCTAACCAGAAATGTTCCAAGTTTCTCTAGTAAAAGTGGCTCCATTTATCTTAGCATTTAAGATTCTTTCTCACTGTTCCTAATCCCTGGTTCTAGTTTTATAGGTATTTTAGATTATCTAACAAAATGCAACTGCCTGTCAAATGAGCCACAGAAATAGTATAAGATTGTGCAGAAGTGTGGAGTATAACCATATGTCTGTGTTTAGGAGTCGGTGGGAAATATTTTACTTTAAAAATTGCATAAGAGGGTTTTTCTTTAAGAAACTAATCTTTGACCACAGGTGCTCTCTCTGACTTAAAATAGACTTGCCTTTCGAGTTCTGTGGTCTTGCTTGCTAGTTCTCTCTCCCTTCCTTCGAAGACCTGAGTGGACACTTCCCAGGTTGGAGAAATGCTCCCTCATTACTTGTACTTGGTTGAATGTTGTTTTGTTCCAGATCTGCTTTAGCACCTTATTCTGAAGGTGCCACCTATGTGCATTCTAACATTGCTGCAGGAGCTGTTGAGCCTTAAGATGATCAGTGCACGGAAAAGCAGATTCATTTTACCTGTTATTTACGTGGTGAAGACTGTGGGGAGTATCTTCCTCCATCTGGGCTGCTGTAGCAAAATACCATAAACCAGGTGGCTTAGAAACAACAGAAGTTTATTTCTCACCATTCTTAAGGTTGGGAAGTCCAACCTTGAGGTGCTCATAGATTTGTTTTCCGGTAAGGGCCTAATTCCTGGTTTAGAGACTGTGCCTTCTTGCTGTAACCTCACCCGATGGAAGGAACAAGGGGTGTCACTTGGGCCTGGGCACTAATCCCACTCATTAGGGCTTCTTTACATGACCTAACTGCGTCCTGAGGGCCCCACTTCCTAATACCTATTACCTTGGGAGTTACGATTGCAACACGTGAATTTTAGTGGGGGACACAGATGTTTAGACCATAGCAGGAAGTTAAACTTAACTGAGGGGAGGTTTGGGAGATGCAGTGAGAAAATTTTGCTGTGCCAGGCGTTTTGAATCACCAGCAGTGATTTTAGGAAGGCCGGTGTGTCTCCTTGAGAGTTTAGGTATGTGCTTCTATCCTGTAGACCAGTGACTTTGAACTGGTGTGCTAGGAGAAGATCTAAGGTGTGCTGTGAACATTTTTAAAGGTCATTAATTAAATTATTTTGAAAGAAGTTAAAGCACAGTAAATATATTTTTTTTACTTATTTTTTTTGGATCAGCATATAGTCTCAAGTGTTCCACAAAAGTTAAACTATAGGTTCAGGTGTACCGTAAGATAAAAAAAGTTGAAAAACACTGCTGTAGACACCAGCTTTTCGGATGAGTGGTTGCTCTAAATTCTTGTACGTCTTTCTGTTTCTAGCCTATGCCACCAAGTTCTGTAAGTTTGCTAACCACATACAAAGTAATAGTAGCCTCTCTCAAGAGGGGATATTATTGTTTTTCTTGAGTATATAGAATATATTTTCAAGAATATAGCAAACCACTGTATTCTCTTTTGACCCTATTTACCTGTATAAATATGATTTTATGATGTCTTCTTCTCATTCCTAGAATAAAAATTTCCATGAACACATTTATTGTAGGAAAATGTCCGTCTCATTTACCATATTAATAACCCTTATTTGGGTATGGTTCTTTCTTTATGTGTAGTGATGAGAATCAAGTGCGGTATTTCGTGTATGGCTGAGTATCAGATTGCATTAAAATCAAGATAAAGTCCTTTGCCCTCTTTTGTCATTACCTGTTTTTTCTTTTTGCGGGGGAGATTAGTGGTGGTGGAGGAGAAAATTGGGGGCAGTTAGGTTTTGAGTTGACAGCATTGAAGAACAGTATGTGATTACATTGTTTTTCCCCCTCACTATGTTAAGTCCTTCAGATAATTTTAAAAATTCAATTTGAATTTTCTGTTCCTTACCTGTCTTCTTTTCCTCTCCTCATTCCCACCTAGAAGAGGGTTGGGCACAGAACCAGATCAGTGTTGACTGCCTAACCCAGGGATGTGTCCATTTAAAAATTTCCAGACCAGTTTCCCTCCATTTCAGGAGCAGGAGGGTGATGGGGACTCTCCCTCCTCCCCTTCAGGAGACCTGATTCTCCCCCTAAACAACACTCCTGTTCTACCCAACCTGTGATTTTGATTGTCTTTCAGAAAATCCAGTTACAGAGGGGTCTGCATAGGGGAAACATAGTGTTTTTCTATATTTTGTGATTCATCACATTTGGGAAATTCTTTGGACTCAGGCTGTTGAGAACAGCTTCAAGAAGTGTCCTGCTGAAGCTCGAGTTACGATTTCCTGATGGTTGGTGGGGAACCTTTTCTCTTCCTACTGCACAGGTTGCCTCTGCTCGTGTGTCAGGAAGCCTCTCATGGTTCAGGCACACCACTCATTTGAGAATGGACTCCCAACCCTCACTGTTGTAATAGGCACATAATGTAGGACCCCCATTTACAAAGTCATTTTTCTTGGTTTATGGTTATCCTTGTCAACAGTGCTTATTTGGAAGCCCCACAGCTGTAGATTTCTGTTTATTGTCACTGAGTAGGTTCATTTAAGCTGACTGCATTTTACGTGTTGAGCCAGGGCCAGGGGATAGAGAGATTTAGGCTGTTTCTAAGACAGAACTGTGGGGAGAAGCTTTGCTGCTGCTAGAAGGTAAGCATTCTAGCTTTAATGGACATTGGGAGATTTTGGGCAAAATGTACTGTTTTCTGTATCCATCCTGTTTATGTTAATCTTAAAATAACCTTTGGAAATCAGATTTTTCTTGACTGGGTTTAGATAGCTGTATGAGTCAACACAAGTTCACGGTACAATTGACCCTTGAATACCATGGGTTTGAATTGTGAGGGTCCACTTCTGTGTGGGTTTTCTTTCACCTCTGCCACCCCTCTCCTCTTCCTCCTCAGTCTACTCACCGTAAACACAAGCTTGAAGACATTTATGGTGATCTACTTCTGCTTAATGAAAAGTTAATATATTCGTTCAACCTTATGATTTTCTTAATAACAATTTCCTTTCTGTAGATTATTCCTTTGTAAGAATGTAGTATAGAACACATATACGATAATAAAGATGTGTTATTTGTTTATACTCTTGGTAAGGTTTCTGGTCAATGGTAGGCGATTAGTTACGTTTTAGGGGAGTGAAGAGTTCTATGTGGATTTTCCATTGCATGGGGAAGTTGGTGCCCTTGACCCCCACATTGTTCAAGGGCTGACTGTAGTCTTTTTTTCACAGATAGATAATTTAAAGTATAATTAGACTTACAATAAAATATCTTCACTGGTCTTTAATTGGGTGTGTATGTCTACTACGTATATACACTTTCTGGTGGGTCATTTTTAAAGTAATATGCACATATATCTATCTCTCAAGAAAAATCAGGAAATAGTGTTATAGAATCATGTAGAATTCTTCCCTAACACAGACATTTTGATCTTTTGATGACTCTTTCCTAGTTTTTAGTGTTTATTTAAATAATAATAGTTAACAGTCATATTGCACATGTAATTTTATTATTTTTTTTTATTAAATCATAGCTATGTACATTAATACAGTCACGGGGTACAGTGTGCTGTTCTTATATACAATTTGAAATATTTTTATCAAACTGGTTAACATAGCCTTCATGTCATTTTCTTAGTTATTGTGTTAAGACATTTGTATTCTACATTTAGAAAGATTCACATGTACCCTTAGAAGATAAACCATAGGTGTAATCCCACCAATCACCCCACCCACCCATCCTCCTCCCTCCCCTCCCCTCCCTCTCCCCTTTCCCCATATTCTTGGGCTATAATTGGGTTATGGTTTTCCTATGAAAGCTATAAATTAGTTTCATAGGTAGGGCTGAGTACATTGGATACTTTTTCTTCCATTCTTGAGATACTTTGCTAAGAAAAATACTTTCCAGCTCCATCCATGTAAACATGAGGGAGGTAAAGTCTCCATCCTTCTTTAGGGCTGCATAGTATTCCATGGTGTACATATACCATAATTTATTGATCCATTCATGGATCGATGGGCACTTGGGCTTCTTTCATGAACTAGCTGTTATGAATTGGGCTGCAATAATGCACATGTAATTTTAAAACCCACTTAAAAATAATGGCTTCTTTTTCTTTTTTCTTTTTTTACTACATAGTTTACTATTGTCCTTTTCCTTACTGTTTCAAAGACTTTTGCAAATCATCTTTTCAAATGACCTTATAATGCTTAATAAGTGCCTATCTTCATTTTTTTTGATTCTCATTGGTTTTTTTTTTTTTTTGCTTATTATATATGTTACTAAGATGAATATGTTTTGACCATAGTTTTTCCTCCTCTCCTGATTTGGATTATATTCTTACAACCTGGCTACCTAGAAATAGAATTATTAGGTCAAATACATGGAAATTGTAGTTATTTTTTATATAAACCAAACTATTCTCTAAAATTGTTGCGTGAATATACACTTTCAACATTGTGTAGACATTACATTATTACTGGTGTTTGTGATATTTAGGGTTATTATAATTATATAAATTATAATGTTAGATCCTCACTGGAGGTAAAAAAAAATCTTTAAATTCCTTGGGAAAACACATAATTTTTAAAAAGTTGGATTTAAATATTGTATCTGACCCATAAAAGATCAAGAATTAATTTTCAAATCTTTCTGAAATTAATATAAGTATATCTAGCAAAATCAGGACGATGATCTAGAGAATTTTTGTTCTGCGTATTTTGGAGCGAGTAGGTGCCTTAGGCATGAGTATTCCAAACTTGATAGAACTGTTGCCAAGTGTCATGAGAAGAAACTCTCATTACTTTTTTTAGAAAGGCTTTAATATTTTGAGACTGGTGATTAACCTAGGCCTAACACATTTAAGTTTCTTGAATTTAAGAAAAAAAATGAGTTTAAATTTTCCAAAATAAATAAGAGTACAAAAATCAGCTAAGAAGATAGAATAGTTTTCAAGAAAATGAATACATATAGGCCCACTATGCTATTATAGTAGATTTATTTTATTTGAGCTAGAATTTGACTCCTTAACCAAAGTTACATTTCTGGGAATAAGAATAAAGCTATGGCTTACAATATGACCACTGTGTTTGCATCGTAAATATACACACATATTTTTTGAAAGGAAATCAAGGTAAGGTTATCTGCTATAACTTTTATTCTAGGCCAAAGACTATTACCTAAAAATTACTTTTCAAGCATTGTTTGAAATGAAAACCACATTTAAAGGTGGTTTCTGTGTACTGATGAAAAACGAATTCATGTTAACCAAGGACTTTAAATGGAATAAATTATAATCAGATGTTAGATTTAGATCAGCGTTAGCAGAAACAAATGATTCTTTTCAGAGATGAAAATTGATGGCTTAGCTCTCAAAGCATCTATCTTTTTTCAAACTAAATGTCCTGAGAGGAGGGGATCTGCTTAATTTCATAAAAGTAGATGTGTGATTTATTAGCAGCAAACTGCTGAGTTTAAGAAATACGATCTCCTCTAAATGTTTCCCTTAATCCTTCTGAATGAGGGTGCCTTGATTTGTAGTAACTTGAATATGCAAAGCTACGTTTTACAGAAGGTGGAAGCAGGACCTGTTGGGACCATAGACCAGATCTCCTTTGAATGATGATCAGTGCTGCTTTTGCATGTCTGCACTCAGTCCATAAACCTCATAGACTTGGTCTTCTTGAGTAGAGATGAAAATCCTCCAGTTCCACTGGACACCTGCTGATTCTCTTAGCATTTTGGGCTCTGCTAATGGGATGCAGTGTGAGGCCATCTTGGCTCAACAGGCAATGTGTAGAGTAAGTTCAGAAAGTTTTAATGTTAAGCCTGCTGTGGTGGCTCACGCCTGAAATCCTAGCAGTCTGGGAGGCTGAGGCAAGTGGATTATTTAAGTTCAGCAGTTCAAGACCAGCCTGAGAAAGAATGAGACCCCTATTTCTACTAGAAAGAGAAAAATTAGCTGAGCATTGTGACCTGGACACCTGTGGTCCCAGCTACTCAGAAGACTGAGGCAAGAGGATCACTTGAGCTCAAGAGTTAGAAGTTACTATGATGCCACAGCACTCTACCCACAGCAACAGAGTGAGACTTTTCTCTCTCTCTCTCTCACACACACACATACACAAACACACATAGAGAAGTAATGTTAAAACAGAAGTCAGATATTGTTTCTGCTGTCCTTTAATTAGTCCTGAAAAGTAGCTCCTTTAGGTTGTAAGGAACTTTGCTCAACACCCAGAGAAAATTTAACCCTCTTGCCTACCTCAGAGTAATCATAGTTCTCTGTAGTCTTCAGGTTAAGGTAAAATGTAGAACAGATAGCAATGGGCAGCTGGTTAGATTATGGAAAGCCAACTTGACTGAGAATTTGGAAATAAAAAGCATTGATTTCATTGTGCAATTCCAGTGGTGTCACATTGCTTGAGGCTTAATGTTTTTGTAAGAATTACCTGGTATCCTTATAAAGTGGAGATTCCTGGGTTCTCACACACATTAAGATTCAGTGGGATTTGAGTGGGATTCAAGAAAAGGATTTTTATTTTTATTTTTTTTTTTTTTTTTTTGAGACAGAGCCTCAAGCTGTCCCCCTGGGTAGAGTGCCGTGGCATTACAGCTCACAGCAACCTCCAACTCCTGGGCTCAAGCGAGTCTCTTGCCTCCGCCTCCCAAGTAGCTGGGA
>CAUYTI010060530.1:0-16596 GCA_963575145.1 Galago senegalensis | reverse complement strand
ACGGCTGCATCCAAAAAATGGCCGGGCATTGTGGCAGGCACCTGTGGTCCCAGCTACTTGGGAGGCGGAGGCAAGAGACTCGATTGAGCCCAGGAGTTGGAGGTTGCTGTGAGCTGTAATGCCACGGCACTCTACCCAGGGGGACAGCTTGAGGCTCTGTCTCAAAAAAAAAAAAAGAAAAGTCAAATGGGATAAGATAGGGAAGAATGTTTTTTAAACTGTAAATGGCTATACTTTTATACATTTTTTTAAATCTATGGAGTGAGCATTTCAGACTCTAGGACTCAATAGTGCAACGAATGTAATTTGATGAAGAAATGCTAGATTTTGTTCCTAGCCCCTTTGAATCTCTGTGTCTTCATCTGGAAATACACAGACTTAAAGAGGATGGTAACACTAATGTGAGTACTTGTTTGGTACCATCTTCCTAAAAAGTGCTTTCACATTTATTGTTTCACTCGACAGACATGTAAATGCAATGGTATTTATTCATTCCAGTCTTAAATTTGAATGCTTTCTAAGTGTGAGACGCTGTGCTAGAAACTTTATACACATTTTATTCTTTTAATCCTCGTAACAACCTATGAGCTAGGTAACACTGTCCTTTCAGAGATTAGGAAATTAAATTTTGAAAAATATTAGATAACTTTCCCAGGGTAACATAACTATTAAGTGAAGGCTCTCAATCCAAGCCTGTCTCATTCCAAAACCCTTATGTTTTCTTCCATACTCTTCACATGGGAATTTGAATTTTCCTAGGGATATTTGGAAATATATGGGGGGGGACGGGATGCAGAAAGCCAGAGGACCATTGTGATATATCTTCCTAGATATAAATTTTATTTCATACATGTTATTGAAGTGTGTCATTCATATTTGTTTAAATGCAAAAGTAATATGGGATAAGACGTAAAAATCACACACATTTTTAAAAGAAGATATGAAATTTCAAGGAAATTTTAGCCTTTTGAAAGGCAGCTTAGAGACCAGGTGCTTAGGTCCTTGGAAAATTACTTCAGTGGTGAAACACTGACCACATCATACAGAAATTCCTAAATCTATGATTGCTAGGTCTAACTAATTATCATCTAAAGAATCCATCTCAGCAGGATTCCAAAAGTTCTCATCACCCAAGATATTAAGCTGGGTTACGTTTCAGTAGAAAAGATAAGAGTATCATCTTTTACTGAGGAACACTTTGGAAATAAGGATCAGTCATCACCAAACAGGTTTGCTTTCTTTTACCTAATTCATAAATCTCTTCTTGGTGCTGACTTTTCCATTTACCTAAAGAGGATCCTCTTCCCAGGCTTCCTCCAATGGGGCTAGGGATGCTGCTTTTGTTTGGCAGATTGACGGGGCTGGTTTTGCTGGCTGGGAAGAGGCTCTGGGTAGGAGATGTTGGGGACTTTACAGGCTCTGCTGTCTTGGGTCGGGATGAGAGATTCAGAGGCTGTGCTGCTGCTTCATCCTACAAGAGTTTAACATAAATAATTATTTTTTAAAAAGACAAATGAAGCACATTATCACTTAGTAAGCCACAGTTATTTTGCACCTCAGAGACAATGCCACATTCTCTTACAATAATAACAAAAGAAGCTAATTATCTACCTCCTCCAAGATTCATCTGAAGGAAACCTCATTAATTTCCCTGTGTTATGCTTCTATTTACATTAACTGTGTAGTTGGATCATTCTTTTTGCCAAATTAAAATCTGAATTAGCTCACATTACAGCTTAATTTCCTAATGTGTTTTCAGGGATCTAAATTAACCTAGGGCATTTACAAAGAATTATTTAAAATTTCAGTAGCTCTGTACTGCTTTTGTGTTATTCTCTTTCTGAAAAGTTCCTATAACTATAAATAGTCTCTGCAGCTAATTTTTTAATATATATTTTAAATCAAACAATTGCAAGTCTTTTAAAAATGGAAACATGGGAAGCCTTCTTCTGATCTCCTAGGCCCCTGCCCCGGGAGCCACATGCCACAGCCTGGCTTCTATGTGGCTTTCTGGGTGTGGGCCCTGTGCATGGTTGATATTCTTGTCTCTACCCATGTTTAAAATTAATTTTTACAAAGATCAAGCATACATTATAATTATATTTTACATACCATGCTATATGCAATTTATTTTTTATGTTTAGAGTGAGGTCTTTTTATATTCTTTACTGCATATATTTAAAGAATGTCTATTTTAAGACACATGTCCTCTACACTGAGCACAGTATTCAAATACCTGGCTTGTAACTCTAGTTTATCCAGAAGCTTGAAAGCTAAGCTCCTCGCCTTCATTTTGTCTCATTTATCCTGCCATAAAATACCCATAACAACACTTCCATCATTCTAGAAATTTAGTTGTAATATGAGTATATTCATTTAAATGTTTAGTTTTAAAAACTGCATTATTGTGTTCTAAAATAAAATTGTCAGCAAATGCTGACTCCCATTTTGTTTCTGAGACGGCACAGAGAGTTTGCTTTTAATGTCATTGTTTAAAACACATAACAGAGTTCAGTAACGGAACATTCTTCCCCTCAGGAAACATGTGACCTTCAATTTCTTTATCTGTAAAAAGAGGGCCTGATCCTAGATGACTGCTAAGGCCTTTTTCCAGTGCTAATATAATTGATTAAAGGGGGACAAAAAGAAATGCCGGAAAATACTACTTGGAAAGAAGGATTAGAAAGAAGACAACAAAAATAACAGACACAGAGAAGCAATTAAGCACCGAACACCATATTAAACATTTCACATATCTTAGCTCATTTGCCCATCAATAAGTCTATGAGGCTGGGCAGCACTATTCTAAATTTACAAATGAGGAAATGATGAATTACAGAATGACAAAAATCACTTGTCCATGGCCATATGCATAGAGACAAAATAGGAATTCGAATTTATTGGACTCCAAATCTAAGGCTCCTTGTCTTCTAAACTACAGAGAAAGTAAGTCATTTGTTTGATAACATAGTGATGCCCTAGGTTTAATTTTTTTTTCCTTATCTTAATAGGAAATAGGCAATCTGTCCCGTCTATGTTGCCATGTACTTTTATCTATATTTGGATATAGGACAGGTTCTCAAGAAACAGTTATATCCATTATGATTGTCAAACTTACCTAATGTACTTAATTGCAATTCACTTCCCTTTGCTCTTAATTCAAAGGATATTTAGACTAGTTAGTTCCTTTACTCATATCTAAATAACAGGGAATCATGTTACATGTTTAGTTAGTTTTCTCCGTATTTTCTTAATTAGAGTTCATTGAGTTTCTCTATTATCTAAGTTTTGAATTTTCATCAAATGTGGAAAATTTTCAGATACTACTTCCTCAATTATAATTTTCTGTTTCTTCCTCCTCCTTCTAGGGATCCAATTGCATATATGAGGACATCTGATGTTGCCCCACAATACTGACCAGACTTTTTCCTGTGTGTTTCATTTGGACAGTTTTATTGTTAAGTCTTCAAGTTCACTAATTTTTTCCTCACGTGGAAGCCACTGCTAAACCCATCCAGTGTATTTTTCATCTCAAGTACTTTATTTCTCATCTCTAGACATTTGATTTAGGTTTTCCACATCTTGCCTTATCGTGTTCATATTGTCCTCTACCTTCTTGGGCATATGAAGCTTATCAACTTTAAACATGGTTTCGTTTCTTACTTACTTTCGACCTCCTTTTCAACTTTAAACATGGTTTTGTTTCTTACTTACTTTCATAATTCAGTGAGTGCATTTCTACCAATGACACTGGAGATGAGCATGGTCTAACAACTCCCCACTAAGTGAATCCCTTTCTTCTGTGGCAGCGCTACTACTGGTCCTCACAGCCTGGCCCTCCCTGACATAAACTGTGTGCTACTGAGCCTGGGGACAGGGGAAATAACAGGCAAGAGTGTCACAGACTCCCACTATTCTTACATATAAGAAGCATTAATGTTTTCTCAGATGATACATAACTTTGGTCAATTTCCAGAATGTGGAAATGGTTATTTTTGTCTTTTTTCTTCTGTTTTACAATTACTTTTAAAGGAGCATATTTGTTTACCTCTTTCAGTGCTAGTTAGAATTCTATTATCATAGTTGTTTGTACTATCTTATCTACTAACTCTATCATGTGTGCCATTTGGGGACCTTTTTCCATTGATTGCTTTTTCTTCTCATTTTTCATATTTTCTTAAGGAAGCTTCATTACAAGCCTGATAATTATTGCATGGACATTATACATTGTGAATTTTACTTTGTTGTGTATTAGAGTTTACATATTTCTTTACTTATTTCTTAGCTTTGTTCTGAGATTCAAAATGATTTGGTCCTTTTTAGGCTTACTTTTGAGATTTGTTAGGTAAATTCAGAACAGCCTTTAATCTAGGGACTCGACTACTGATGTGATATCCTTCTGGAGACTCTATTTAATACCTTACATGTCGGGAGAGCTTTCCACGCTGGCTAATAGGAATGAAAACCATTCTGGGTCCTTTGTGAACTCTGCAACTGCTTTGCCTGCTACGTGCCGGTGTTTTCCCTTGACCCTCTGCTAGTTTTATCACACGCATGCATTCGTCAATACTCAGAAAAATACTCAGGGGAACCTTCTGCAGATTGCCAGCACTCTCTCTGTGGGTAGCTCTCTGCTTTCTAGTACCTATATCACAAATTCTATCTGCATCAACATTTCTAAACTCCAATGTTTGTCTCTCTACTCAGGGAGCCTGCCAAGCATCCTGCCCAGTTGCCTGGAAACTCCCTCTAGACAGTGAGCTGCAAAAGTGTAGGGTCCGCTTCACTTGTTTCTCTTCTCACAGGGATCACGATCCTGTATTCCTATAGTAAATGTCTAAAAACCATTGTTTTATATTTTTTTGTCCCGAGTTTTAGTTGTTTAAGCTGGGAGAGAAAATCTGATTCCTGTTCCTCCATCATTACTGACAATGGAAATCCTGTAGGTGTTGTTTAGTTAGGCTCTCTCTCAGGATCCAATTAGATATTTCAGTCACAGTCACCAAAACCATTATACCACCTTCTTTACTACCATGATTAGCAGCAGCAGCAACATCACTACCACTATGGAATACTCATTATTTACTAATGGGTGCAGTATCTCATTTAAAAATTGTCATAATATTATCTCCCATTTTATAGAGGAGAAAACTAAAGCTAAAAGAAATTAAGTTGCTTGCTCATGATAACACAGCTAATGAAAGTGGGAGAATTGGTGTTTGAACAGAAATATTCTGACTTCTATGTTTACAGTTATAGCAGGCAAAAATTCTAGGAGGGGAAAGGTACATAAGACCATTTATGTTTATTTTTTTTCACTTCAGCAAAATGTTCCCTATGTCATGTCTAAATTTAAAAATAAGTGGTCATGTTATATAAAGAAGGAAAATAATGATAATAAAGAGAAGCATGAGAGATTTCAGTGGCCACTGTTCTTTCAATTAGCGAGCTCTAAGATCATTTTCAGTACTTCTTTAAGGATAGATAAGATCTATATTTATAATTTAAAACATTTGCTTTATGTTTTGGTCTATATGTTTTTATCAACATACACAATGAACAACCTAATAAGTTAAAGGAATGTTTCCTTTCTTATTAACATAAAATATGCTCAAGTAACTTACATATAAAACTCCCTAAAAATTTGCATATGGTCAAGTGAGTAATAAAATTCAGTTGGCCCACAAATACAGAATGGTAAAAGCAGATATAAACTCTAATTTAACCAAGGAACATTTTACTCATCCAGTAAAGATGTGGTTTGGTGCAGTTCCAGTTGGCCAACTTACTTATGAAATTACTTTTTATGTTATAATATTTAATATTCAATAGCTCAAGTCATTGTACACTCATACTCTAACAACTAGTATGAAGAAAAATGCCTTGATTTGAGTTGTAGTGTTCTGACTCTTCTTCACAAACACAAATTCTAGACATACAAAATTGTTTGTTCTCATAAATAATGTTCTATCTTATGAAATGTCAGCTACCTATATCATATCTCAATATTTCTAAAAACAAAACATAAATGTTAATCTATTTCTTCGGAGAATCTAAAAGAATGGGTGATAGTAAATTAATTCCTCTGGGTGGTACATGGGCAACTCTTTCTTAATGATATTCAATTTTGATCGTTGGTGTTTGGGATCCATTATTTTACAGGCCTTTATTAAAAATCTCAAAATGTTATGCAAATTTTAGAAAACAAAACAATTTTAGTGATTGTATGGTATCCAATGCTGAGTTTTGTTGGTCTTAGCTGTTTTCTATGTGATGACTTAATAACTGCAAAATTTCTACAAATGGAATATTTCTGTCACATCACAGTGAAAGTGTCATACTTAGCATATCCCACCAAGTAGGTAAGTCAATTATACAAAACAATGTTTCTCTGAACTGTTTGAATTTGGTAATTCAATATAGAAAGTAAATGCAACCACAAAAACCAACCAGTACCACCTATAGGTACCCAGCTGCAGCACAAAATTGGAGCAGCTCACAATTTCCCCTGTTGCCAAGAAGTTCCTGGCTGCCCAGCTTTATGATACTGAACATTAGTGAGGAAAGGCTCTATTAATGTCCCAGCTATAACTTAGAGAAGCCCATTTATTCCACCACAACTATATGGCATCAAAAGCAGTAGTAGGCAATGAGAAATCAGAGCCCACATTTATAATTAGTTTTGCAGGAGAGACCTTCACCAACAAAGCTATCAAGTCTAGCATTAGATTCTTTTTTTGGCCCCCTTTTAAATCTAAGGTTTCAAGATCTACTTTTCTGATACTATAAATTAGTTCCCTATCTGTTTAAGGATCATGAAGAGAAGTGTCACAGTCTATGACAAAATAAAATCATGGCCATTCATGCCAACGAACTTTATAAACTAAAAGCCAGAAAAACTCTTAAGAAGTCAGTTTGCAGACTCACAATATGGCACTATTGTTATCAAAAGGGAAACACCTGTTTCTCAAAGCTCAATCATGAAATTTACCATAAAGAAGGATATTTTGGGGTTCCTTTATATTGCTGTGTTTCCTGTTGTTTATTCTCAATACAGTCTGGTTCACTACCTTTCTTGTGAAGCTATTTTCCAAACTGGTTCCACAATCCTGCAAAGCAAGTACCTTAACTTGAGTTACAGGGCTGGTCCCTCTCTTTTCATTTTTTATCCCAGTAGGTGAGACCGTTCCTGCTGTGTTTGGTGGCTGTGGAGTTGATGGCATCTTTGCTCCAGGTGACACCTGCATGCTGGCCAGCTGAGCGGCATAGAGCTGCTGCAAAACAGGGAAGACAAACATTGATCTCTTTAAATGCAGCTGGAATGGAGTTCCAAAAACAACCTTACTGTATTGTTAGATAACTATTTCTCTGACAGCCTTGAAATTTCTCTTTCACTGTTTTTTGAAAAGGAAAATTTAAAGTAAATAATTTAACAGAAAGAAAGAGGACTTGTATGCGAGCTTCAGTTCTGTACCTGGTCCTTCTGACCCAAGACACGAGCTCTCTGGAACTCAGATTCTTGTACAAAAAGGAATTTGACTAAGTAGTGTCTAAGATACTTTCTAGTGCCTAAAATCTTTACAAAAAGTTCTTTGAATGTCTGGAATGTCCACTCATGTAACTTCAATTTTCATGAACTAAAAAGCTAACTTGAGTTTTCCTAGGGATTCTAGAAAGAATTTCATCCCTCTTCTTCAGTACTAACCAAGCTTTTCTTTATAGTTTGATCCTTTTGGTTAAGTGCTACCCCCAAGATCCCTGTGGTCTAGTGGGAGTGACTCTTTTATCAAGGTCTTATTTCTAGGTAGCATATAACATGATCCTCAAGTATTTCAAATTGTATATAGAAATAGCACTTTGTACCCTATGATAGTATTAATGCACATGATTTAATAAGAAAAAAAAGATTGGTAACAATTTTTTTTTTTAATCATCAAGCTTTCTTTTTATCCCAGCACAGAAACTGCCCACTTGAGTTTCAACCCAAACCAGGTAACAAGTGCTTCCTACGTGCCCCTGAACAAACAACTTACTTTCTCTCCTTAGGTCCTGTCTTTGCCTAGGACTCCAGGTGCATCCTCATTATATTCCTATTGCTGTTTCATGACCTCTTCTGAAGCATTTAAGTATTTCCAATAGTTCTCTTTGGAAAACTAATGATGTTGCTCATTCTGTCTGCTCAGCTCAAAAGGGCTCCCCTTCGCTGAGACATGATAAGCAGACAACCCAACATTATCAATCTCAAAATCGTCAACTCCAAAGACATGAATTTATCTGAATGAAAGACAGGAGGGCTAAACTCTCTTTATATAATTTTAATCTTTAACAAAGTAATTATTATATATGGTCTTACAAGTCTCACTGTATTAATACTAATACCTTAAGGCTTAAAAAGAAAGAACAGGCTGGGAGCAGTGACTCAGGCCTGTCATCCTAAGCACACTGGAAGACCAAGATAGGAGGGCTGCTTGAGCTCAAGAGTTTGAGAACAGCTTGAGCAAGAGCAAGACCTTGTCTCTACTAAAAATAGAAAAATTATCTTGGCATTGTGACATTGTGGCCTGTAGCCTGTAGTCTCAGTTACTCAGGAGGCTGAGGCAGGATCAGCCCAGAAGTTTGAGAATGCAATGAGCTATGACGACGAAACTACACTATACCCAAGGTTAAAAAGCTTCAGAGGGAGACTGTCACAAAACAACAAGAACAACATAAACAGCATGGTCATCATGTACAGTGCACAGCCTTCTCAGCCATGCATGATGCCCTTGGCCTACTCCCCCCAGAGCTCCTTTTCACACTTCCTGCTCTGTGTGGACCATCCCCTTCAATTCATTTAACTCTTCGTTGGATATTTATCTCTTTACCTGTAAGTGCTATCCTTTTATATCCTTATGTATAGATTTCATATAATGGAATATGAAAGTTTAGCTTTCCTACCTCTCCAAGCCCCATGAGTTTACCCATCCCTCATCTTTTAGTGTTAGTATCACAAACTTTAAAATCGGTGTTTACTGTTTTATATTATTCTATGATGATGCTATTTACAGTTGAGATATGTATTTAACTATACTTAATTTTCTCTTTTTCAACTTTTTATTTTGTTAGGTTTCATATTTGCCTCATATGTTCTTTAATGTAACCATCGCCAGTTCCCAAACTTTCCAAGAGACGAGTAAAACTCTATGTAGTTGAATGTATCAGGTGATCTGCGTATCACATCCTTCTTGGAATTCTCTATCTCCCCATTCCAATCTGAATGAGTTTATTCATTAGGCCTACTGTAGATGTACGGCAGTTGGGATTTCTTTTGCTTCTCCTATATTGGATTCTCTGTTTTCTTAATGTCATGTTTTCCCGTCTTTATTAGCCATCTCTTTTTGGTAAAGGCAACTCACGGAGTTTCCTAACAAAAATCCATGTGAGCTTATTATTTAGGAACTAACATTTCTGGAAAATACTATTATATTCCTCTCACTTGGTTGTAGTTTATAGAATTATAAGTATAAAATTATAAGCTGAAAACAATTCTGCCTCGGAATTCCAAAGGTTCAGTTTCTCCACAGAATAAACCTCTAGAGTAGGCATCCTTAAACTATGGCCCACGGGCCACATGCGGCCCGCCTAGGACATTTATCCGGCCCACCAGGTGTTTTTGCCACTGCTGCCTGTCCTGCTTAGCAGCGGACTCGTCCCAGGGCCCACAGTCTAGCCCTCCAATGGTCTGAGGGACAGTGAACTGGCCCCCTGTTTAAAAAGTTTGAGGACCCCTGCTCTAGAGCCTTGTACCAGGTTGTGTTGTCTCCTTACTCTGATTTGGAAGCCTGCTATTCTGATTCCTGATCCTTTGTATATAACCTGTTTTCTCCTCTGAAAGCATTAGGATTTTCCCTTACACTAAATGTACTGAAATCTCACCATGATGAGATCTGACATTCATATTCATTGTTATTGGTACTCAGTCAGCCCTTTCAATCTACGCACACCCTTCAACTATAGGAAAATTTTTTGATGTTTTTCATTAATAATTTTTTACCGTTCTCTTTCTTGAAGTCAAATAAACACTAGACTCCCTTATTAATCCTCTGTTTTTCTTCCATTTCCTACTCTCTGACCTTTTATTATACTCTGTGACAGATTTTTTTCAACTTTATCTTTTGTTGTTGTTGTTGTTTTTTTTGTCTGTTTGTTTGTTTTTGAATCAGAATCTCACTCTGTCACCCTGGGATAGAGTGCTGTGGTGTCATAGCTCACAGAAACCTCAAACTCTTAAGCTGCAGCAACCTGTTTGCTTCAGCCTCCAGAGTAGCTAGGACTACAGGTGGCTATCATTATGTCTGGCTAGTTTTTTTTGTTTGTTTGTTTGTTTTTCTATTTTTAGTAGAGACAGGGTCCTGCTCTTTCTCAAGCTGGTCTCAAACTCCTAAGATCAAGCACTCAGCCTTCCTTGGCCTCCCAGGATGCTAGAATGAAAGGCCTGTGTCACCTTGCCTGGCCTTCAACTTTATCTTTCAATGCTTCTGTGAATGTTTTTCCTCATTTTCTGCTATTACTGTTTTAAGGGTATTCTTGTTCTTTGCTTCCTTTTCTGTTTGATCATACTAATTATAGGTTGGGGGATTGTTTCAAATGTTTTCTATACTCTATCTTATTGACTCTCATTTTTTCCCAAACTCCTTGAGCTTTTTAATATTAGAACCTTTCCTTCCTTCCTTCTTTTCTTTATCTTTCTTTTTTTTTTTTTTTTTTGTTTTTGAGACAAGGTCTCATTTTGTGGCACTCAGTAGAGTGCTGTGGCATCATAGCTCACAGCAACCTCAAACTCTTGGGCTCAAGTAATTCTCTTTTCTCAGTCTCAGTAGTTGAGCCTACAGGTGCTCGTCACAACACTCGGCTATTTTTTTTTAGAGACAGGGTCTCATACTTGCTCAGACTAATCTCAAAACCTGTGAGCTCAGGCAATCCATCCACCTTGGTTTCCACAGGCATAAGCCAATATTAGAAGCTTTCTAAATTGTCTATTGTTCATTGCCTGTTTATTCATATATAAGAGCAATATACTCAAAAGCTGACAGGAAGGTTTAAGTCTGGGGACAGACTTACTGAGTGATGATGGGCTTTAGCATAAAACAATGTAGAAAGTCAGCTTTTTCATGGGGGAATTCCAAATGTCAGTATCTATATGTACTTTCTCTTATACTCTAGGTCATTTTCTTAAAGAGAGGTCTTAAAATTCTTGCCATGGGTGAGAAATAGACTTGCATGCCATTGTTAGGTAAGCTAAGTAAGAGAAAGCAGCTGAGAGATCTCACTGTCTGGTCTATCATGCAGACTTCCTGCTTTCAAAATGGCACCATGAGTCATTCTCACTGTGACATCCCCAAGATAAATACTTCTCAGGTTCAACTTCTCAAGAGAATAAACAAATCTCCAGAGTCTTTCGCCAGGTTATATTCTTGTTGGACAGAGAGCAGCAGGCAGGGATGGTAGTTACCAGATTGCATGAGGATAGGGAGGGCACATCTTATATTTATTTTCCACCAATCATCCTAACTATATAGGTCTACCTCTTACAACCCTGCCTTCAATGATATATGACGCCTTCAATTCCTAACCTTTTCAAAGGTTCAGCTTCCAATTGGGCTTGATTCTTTTGGGCTTTACCCTCTTAAAACTTAGGTATCAGCTTTTTCTTTTCTGCTAATACAGTCCTAGCTCATCTATTCATTTCTCATATTCCAATTTTTTTTCATCTCTTTCTATTTTTACTTGAAGGCTTACACCTAAAATCCTTAACTGTTTATTTTATTAGGATTTTGATAAAACTATAAGAAATAAAATATTAATCAGCTATGGTTAACCACAAGTCAGATACCCCATTCTTAACACCATTTAATGCTTGGAAACTTAATTCAAATATTTTCTTTTCTTCTTATAATCAAGATTAAACGATTACCTTGGTGGCCACATTTCTATCATAATAAATGGGAAGCTTCCTAGTTCATCAGCCACAGAGAAAATAGCTCAAACTTTGCCATATTAGTAGGGGAGAAAAAACAGGTGGTTTATATGTAATTTACAGCATTACTATCATTCATATGGACAAATAAAAAAAATTACAGTAATCAAAAACAGACCTTTCAGCACATGTAATTAAATGAAAGCTTAATAAAGAATAATTTGCAAGAGCCAGATGTGCTTATGTCATGATTGTTGCTTTCTTTGGAACAATTTTTCTAATATAACAAGCCTCTAAAGAAATTAAAGTTTCATAATTCTGCATGCAATGACTCAGTGGCAAAAAAAAATTTACAAGAAAGAGTCAGTCAAATTGCTAGAACTTAGGCAAAAAAAAAAAAAAAAAAAAAAAAAACCCAGACCATCTTTTTTGTTTGCTTTTTCTCTATTGTATCCTTTTTCTTCAAAAGAGGTATACATCAAGTTTCTGAAAAATTTCTTCTTGGATTAAAACAGTGAAGAAATGTTCTATACTGAATGGAGTGAAGATGATTAAGAGTTGAAAAGTGTTGGCTACATAGTACTGTAGATGGAATCCTGGCCAATACATCCTACTATTGAAAATTAAGACATGAAATCTCAGAGATGCAAGAGTGCTTGCATACATGGACACAATTTATGCCCGTATTTTTACCTCTATTCAACAGATCAAAAGAAAGTCAATTTCACTCAATTTTGAATCCTTCAGGGAACTTCAATTAATGAGAAATGCAGAAAAAACCAAATGTTTGGAAACAAATATATTTTTTAAAAGATGACAAAATCCAGTGATTCTTCAGATTGATTGAACAATACAGTTGCTTTTTAGAATTAGAGTAGTATTAATTGCTTCCTCTAAGGCTTTGACAATTATTTATTTTACACCCCCTTCTAGTAGGTTGTACCTAAAAAGAGGCAAGACCTCACCAACTCTTGATTCTTCAGAGCTGCTTTTTATGAGTTGTGGATATTGATACATTAGAGTCAGGAAGAAGTATAACCACATCACATAAAACTTATAGAACTGGGCAAACTGCACAGTGAGTAAGGTATCAGGTAATATTTAATAGAATGAGCCTTGAAATAAAAATTGAAACTGGAATCTGATGAAAAAATAGAAGGTGGGCAGCACCCGTAGCTCAGTGGGTAGGGTGCCAAACACATAAACCCAGGTTGGCAGGTTCAAACCCAACCTGGACCAGCTAAGCAACAATGACAACTGCAACAACAACAACAACAAAAATAGCCAGGTGTTATGGCAGGTACCTGTAAACCCAGCTACTTGGGAGGCTGAGACAAGAGAACTGCTTAAGCCCAAGAGTTGGAGGTTGCTGTGAGCTGTGATGCACAGCACTCTACCAAGGACAGCATAGTGAGACTCTGTCTCAAAAATAAAAATAAAAATGAAAGGCATTCATGGAAATTAAAATATTCATATTTTGTCTAAGAAAATATATTTGAGTACAAATATCTTCTCTTTAGACTGAAGATTTTAAATTTGACTTGGATAGTATGAATGTCATTCACTGAACATGTACAAGCTTACAAAATGATTGCACAGCTCACCTTCCAAGCTAACATCAAGCGAATGTGTCTTGTGTGTAAGGCTCTGTGTTAGGAGATCAGGTGGTTTCAAAGCATAGAGCTCCAGATAAGATGTAAAATATAGATCCTTAACACCACCTTTCTTATGATGGCTACCATTTAACTTTGTATTTAGCTGTGCACATATATCTTACCATACTTCAAAGACTGGAAGCTCACAGAAGACATGATCAATTTATTTTTGACAGCATCAAGAATGGCACTTTGCAAATAATAGATGTCAAATCAATATTTTCTGAATTAATGCCCATAAAATCATTTCATGTTAGGAAGGAAATATAGTGTCTATAAATGATGCAACGTAAGTGGTACATGATTACATGTACAATGAACAATTTTATGGTATTAAGTTGAAAAAAAATAAATTCAATCCAAGTTAAATTATAATGTTTAACAAGAATGATTCATTTTAAGTAATTTGTTAAAATATTAACTAGCTAGATGGTCAGTAACTACCAGCTTCATTAATCTGTCTATACTTTTCTAATACAAATTATACTGTCTTAGCTAAGGAGTATTAACCAATTTTTCTTCTCAGTCTAGTCACTTATAAATGTAAAGTTTCTCTCTAAATAATATATCCTTTTCTTGAAAGAATATAAACTACTAGTTATTCTAACCAAATAGCTTTAGTTAGAAAACTTCTTTGCAGATTAACAGTTTAGGAAGGAAAAATGTTAAACTCTGATTAACTATTACATAAGGCTTTACAAAAATGTCATACCACATAGGATTCTCAGATCATAGTTCACAGTCATAATGATGATAATAATGAATATTCATTCCTAAACACACATGAGATTTAGAAAATCAACAACATAGTAAAGCTTATAACAGGCTCAGCCAAAATCTCATAAACATTTAAACTTTGGTGAAGACTATTTTATAAATACAGATTTTTCCATTTCGATTTTGAAAATTCTCCATGATTGTTTTGGATTTGAATTGTTTTATAGCCAATATATATAAAAGACATGCAGTCATACATGTAAAAATGAGCCCAGCTAAATATTTTGTCAAAATTATAAAATTACTCATATTTTATAGGAATATTTAAGAAATGATTTTACTTTATGGCTGCAAATGTTCTACCTACATTATTAGCAGCTTTTATAATAAAGTACTTAGCGCTCAAATTTTAGTAAGCTGAACGATAACATTCTTACCATGCAGAACTGAAAGGGCCTTAACAGATCATTTAGGCCAGTCTGATCCTTTCCCTATTCTGATGAGCTGAGATCTAGTGAGTAGAAGAAGCTTGCCAAGATCTTATGATCAGTATTGACCTAGAAAAAAACTCTCTAGGTCTCTCGTCAACATTATTATAATGTACAGCATTTAAAGTAGAAATGGATATATGATAAACCAACCTTTGCACCTTTCAAGCATATTTCCAGTATCAATGAATTTGTTTGATGACAAATCTATATTAAATACTTTTTAACTAAACATTATGCTAAATATTGGCAGTACAAGAACAAGCGACTCAGAAATGTTCCCTGAATTCATGGAGCTAACAAGAGAAACTGTCATTAAATAAACAGTTTGACAATAATTATGAAATTATGGTTAGGATAAGGGCTGAGAAAGGAAACTACAGGGTATTAAGTGACCATCTAACAAAAATATTTAATGCAGTCTAGAGGATAAGAATAGCTTCTGTAAGGAAGTAGCAGTTTATGTAAGAATTATCCAGATGAAAAGGTTAAGAACATTCTAGAAAGAAGAAACACCAAGTTTTATGGCTGTGAGGTGGAAAAGCAGCTCAAGTTGTTGAGGAACTTGAAGAAGACCAACGTGGTGGGACTGCTGAGGGAGAGGAAAGTGACATGAGAAGAGCAGAGAGATGCGGGGTTTCTAGGGTTGTCTCAGTCCCTCTGGGCTGCTCCAGCACAATACTCTCAACCTGAATTTCCCAATCCCCACAATGTAGACTGGCACCAGTCATCCAGCAGAAGGTGAGCAGTGAGCAGGTAAGGGAAGCTTCTTCTGTATTTACAGCAGCTCCCCATCACTTGCATCACTGCCTGAACTCCACTTCCTGTCGGACAAGCAGTGGCACCGGCTTATCATCAAAGTGCAAACCTACTGTAAAGTGTGCATGCGAAGGATCGAGGTTGTGTGCTCCTTACAGGAAGCTAATGCCTGACGATCTGAGGTGGAGCTGAGGTAGCGATGCTAGTGCTGGGGCATGGCTGCAAATACTCATTAACAACGAGGTTTGACTTCACAAAAACTATAATAAATCAATTACTTGCAGATTCACATCAAATGTCCTTGCCCCTGGGTCCATGGGAAAAATTATCTTCCATGAAACTGGTCCCTGATTTCAAAGGGATTGGGGGCTGCTGCTATAAACTGGGTAAGTAAAGAACAACAGAAATTTATTCCTCCTGGTTCTAGAGGCTGGGGTGCCCTAGATTAAGGCACCATAAAATTTAATGTCTGGGGAGGACCTACTTCCACACGGAAGGCCATCTTTTTACTACAAGTAGCCTACCTTACATGGTGGAAGGGGTGAAGAAGTCTCTTTCAAGGCCATTTTTATAAATTAATCTCATTCATGGGGGCTTCATACCTATGACCTAGTCACTTTCCAAACGCTCCTAATACCATAACCTTTTAAACAAGAATTTCATCATAAGACTTTGCGGGAACATAAATATCCATACTAAAGCAATGGCACCTTAATAATTCCAGAATTTATTCTAAGATGAAAGGCATCTGTAAAGAACAATACACTAAAGCCAGGAAACACAAACTTTTTTTAAATAAATGGGATTAAGAAAATTTCAATTGGCTCAGCGCCTATAGCTCAACCAGCTAAGGCGCCAGCCACATACATCTAAGGTGGCGGGTTCGAATCCCCAGCCCGGACCCGCCAAACAACAATGACGGCTGCAACCAAAAAATAGCCAGGCGTTGTGGCGGGCGCCTGTGGTCCCAGCTACTTGGGAGGCGGAGGCAAGAGACTCGCTAGAGCCCAGGAGTTGGAGG
>CAUYTI010060528.1:0-28327 GCA_963575145.1 Galago senegalensis | reverse complement strand
GTTTGATAACCAGAATCCACAGAGAACTCAAACTTATTAATAAGAAAAGAACAAGTAATCCCATTTCATTGTGGGCAAGGGAGTTGAACAGAAGCTTTTCTGAAGAAGATAGGCACATGGCCTATAGACACATGAAAAAATACTCATCGTCTTTAATCATCAGAGAAATGCAAATCAAAACCACTTTGAGATATCATCTATCTCCCATAAGAGTGGCTCTCAAAACATAGATGAATGGGGTATGGAGACAACAATTGGTTGAGGGATTTCTTGTTTAATAGCCACTAATTTCTCTATAAATTCCTGCTGCCTTGTGCATGCTCTTGGTATTACTTTCACTTTGAACACTCCTTCACTCACACATGAGAATCTTACCCAGCCATGAAGCCCAGGTCTTCTGCAGTCCATGCCTGCTTCTCTTCTGCTCTGCATGGTTACAGACTTAACCCACTTTGCTGATCTCCAAAGATTGCCTGAGCTTGAACGCCTTTCCTCTTCCACTGGGTTGGGTGTCCCTGGAGGGCAAGAACTAGACCATGGGATTTTTAATATTTTCATTGTGTGGAGACACATCAGTTACTCCATATGTACTTTGTGATTCACTAGATCGAAAGTGAAAAGGTGTCAGTCCTGACATTTAGCAAGATCTCCCTTGCCCTGATCTCCTAGAGCAGTGATCTTCAACCGCTGTGCCGGCACACTGGTGTGCCATGAAAGGGTTTTAGGTGTTCCTCACAAATTATTGAAGATCATTAATTAAATTATTTTTGAAAAAAGTTCAAAACACAAGAAGTATATTCTTTTGTTTTACTCTTTTGTGTGATCAATATAATTTAAGTATGCCATGGAAGTTTAACTACAGGTTCAAGTGTGCTACAAGATTAAAAGGTTGAAAAACATTGTCTTAGAATAAGAAATGAAAAAGATAAGGGGAAAACTCAAGCAAAGCAGCTCAGGGCAGGGATGGAGCAAGATAGGAATGCAGTCTCCAAAGGAGGGGCTTTGGGAACCAGGAAAAAGAGATAAGTCATGACTCGGACGCTTCCCAGCTTTTGTGCTGAGAAAGTCGGTTAAGGCTCGGCGCCTATAGCTCAACTGGCTAAGGCGCCAGCCACGTACACCTAGGGTGGCGGGTTCGAATCCCCAGCCCGGACCCGCCAAACAACAATGATGGCTGCAACCAAAAAATAGCCATGTGTTGTGGCGGGCGCCTGTGGTCCCAGCTACTTGGGAGGCTGAGGCAGGAGACTCACTTGAGCCCAGGAGTTGGAGGTTGCTGTGAGCTGTAATGCCACAGCACTCTACCCAGGGGGACAGCTTGAGGCTCTGTCTCAAAAAAAAAAAAGAAAGTCGGTTAACATCTCTGAATCCCAGTTTCCTATTCTGAAAATTGGAGTTAATGTTTCTCTAGCTACCGTGGTATGACATATATTAAGTAGCCTTGTTATTTAAGACATTTAAAGTCTGGGTTTGCGTCTTGCAACCAAAACCGTCTTTCCATATGGAATTACAGGGTAAGAAATTTACACTTAATATGGTAGAATGCACAGCATCCTTTAAGGTTGTTGAGTGATTGCAATTTAGGTATGCACTATGATTATGTGATAGTGTGCACTGTGTGACATGTGATATTTTATCACATGCCATAGCATGTGACATGCATGGCATGTGCTGGTGACATGTGATGATAGTACTGACAGTGTGTGTCATGACTAGGTACCACGTACTGTGTGACATGTGATGCTTGGTAGTGTGTGATGTGATTGTGTAGCAGGGTTGGTTATAGCTGGGGTTTAACTTACAGAAGTAAGACTGAATGACAACAGGGAGAGGTCACTGTCACTGAAACAAAACTTGAATGTTCTTCACAGTTCCTCTAGAAACAAGCACCGCACCCCTGGGCCACAGAAAAGCACAGGTTGGATGAGGAGGAGGAAAGGAGTAGGGGGAAGGCACAGACCAGAGTCTTTACTGTGGCCTCCTGGTTCCCCTGCCCTGGGATGCTGTAGGGCAGCTGGGGAGGTGTGAGGGCTGGTTGCATGAGAGTTAGATAAGGAGGTGGTTGGGGGATAGAAGCTGGCTTGGTCAGTTTGCAAATGAAAGCTGTGCTCCGGGCTGAGCCTTTCACTGTCTCTGAGAATTGACTTGCTCTGAGAAGGTCAGTCTTTCCCTGGGACTGTGAGGCCCCCAAGAATACTGAAACATCAGGAATAAAGAACATAAAGTAAATATAGTTAAAATAGTTGGCCCTGTTGTGAATGGATACCACATAGACAAATACAGA
Organism: Galago senegalensis; assembly: GCA_963575145.1. NCBI lineage: Eukaryota > Metazoa > Chordata > Mammalia > Primates > Galagidae > Galago > Galago senegalensis. The sequence continues at coordinate 26,043 of CAUYTI010060528.1, read as the reverse complement.
ATCTAAGATAAGAATAAGTTACTGTGTGACTTGTGACACATGACACCATGGATATGACCAGCCATGTTCTGGGAAGATGAATTCAGCAGGACAGGGTATAGTTCATGTAGACCTAAACCAGGAGCCAGAGAGCTCTGTTGGCTGCCATGTGGCAGTCTAGGTGAGTGGCATTAAGGGTTCTGTCCTCAGGGATTGGAGCGGGGTAGATGTGCAAGGCAGGACAGCAGCAAATGCCACCTGAGTGTCCTGCAGGCAGCTCACACTCAGCATGTCTGAACTGAAGTGACTGTCTCCCTCCACACACCACCCCTCCTCTTGCCTTCTCTCATAGTGGTGGCACAATCTGGGTGCCCAAGTGAGAGCCTCTGAGTCATCTCTTCTTTGTCTCTGCCAGCTCACCTGCCCAGCCCATCTACTTGGCCACTGAGGGCCGAGTTGGTGTCAGGAGGCTGCTGACTCCCAGCCCCCCACTCTGCTGCCCTGGGGCTCCCTTAGTGTGTAGGGCCAAGGATCCAGTGCTGCTGCAGAGGGAGAAGAAGCCACAGGCATGTCCTTGGTGACATGTCAGGGACATGAGGAGAAAGAAGAACAGTCAGTAGAAGTAGAAAGGAAAACAAGAACAGAAACCAAGGAATGGCAGGGGAAAGGAGGCTGGTCAGAGCACAATCCCGTAACAACGTCAAGGAGGGTGAGGGCTAGAAGCAAAAACTAACCACGCTCTTACATAAAGCTGGTGCTCAGTTCTCAGCCCACGAAAAGGAAAGGACAGGCTGTGTTTCTATAGCGCCAAGCCACACAATGCAAAGTCAAAAATGCATGCAAGTCATCTTTCTAGGTATTCTGCAGACTAGAAAAAAATAAGGGATGAGTTATTAAAATCAAACTTCCGGAGACAGAAAGTAAAATCCATGATTCCACCTAGTCCAGCCGGTCTGCATTGCTTCAGTTGACAGAAACAGGTGTGGAAAACAAATGCAATTTTCTCTGTTTTCCTGCAACTGAAATTAGCTTCTGTCATGAGTTTCCTTTTCACTTAAAGCTTAATCTAATATGTGCTGTGTAAAATTGCGCAGCCACCGTGGAAAACAATATGGCTGTTTCACAAAAAGTTAAAAATATAATCCAGCCATCCCACTTCTGGGTAGAGCCATAAGGTACCTAAGAGTAGTCAAACTCACGGAGACAGGAAGCAGAATGGGGGTCGCCAGGGGCTGCAGGGAGGATGTGATGGGAGTTACTGTGCAATAGGTACAGAGTTTCTGTTTTGCAAGAGAAGTGTTCTAAGGTGATAGCAGCACACATAGATGTATTGAAGGCCACTGAAACCCTCAGAAATGACTAAGATGGTAAAGTTTGTTATATGTGTTTTGCCATAATTTTTAAAAGGAAGTCAGAAGCAAGAAAAAACTTTTTCAAAAAAAGCTTCATCTAAAATATTCCAAAGCAATTTAGTCACTTCAGTGGATTTTTTCTTTTTTTAGCCTTTCCTGTTTAGCCTCAGGCAAAAGATGATTCTCTTGGTCCCTCTCCTGTGGGCTCATCTGACATCATGGAATGGCACTGAGGGAGGGGGGAAGGAAGTGCCCAGTCTGCAATCAACTGGGCATCCATGTAGAGGTGCCAGCCAGTGAACCTCCAGACTTTCAGACCTCTGTTGTCCCCTGCCACTTTCTGCTGTAGTATTCCTTGATGTGATCAAAAGTCCCCTCAGGTCAGGCAGCTTTTGATAGACATTCGGGTTGTTTTTAATATTGCACTACTGCAAACAATACCTCCATGGACATCCTCGCATACGTTCCTGCTGAAGACAGGTTCACACTTCTGTTGGACACATACCTAAAAGTGGACTCTCTGTCACACGATCTGAGTGTGTCAGATTCCTCAGATACTGCCAAGTTTCCAAGGTGTTCTCAAATTTATAAGATCCCCCAGAAATTTGACAAGAGGTACAATAGATTCATCCAACAATTGATTTCGTACGTGTATCTTTTTCATTTCATCATTCTGGTGAGTGTTGCTGAAGCAATGCACTATGGCTTTAATTTTGTATTTCCCTGGTGACTAATAAAGTTGAATGTTGAATGTTTGTTCACCATTTGGATATCTTTTCTGTAAATGTCTGTTCAAGGCTTTTGTTCCTTCACCACTGGTTTTTCTTGTTGTTTTGTTTTTATTAATTAGTAGGAGATATATATCTCTATATATTTATAAAGATATATATCACTACATTAAATATATAAAATCTATAATGCACAAAAATCTTGTTGGGTACATGTGTTGTAAATATAGGACTCTTCTCTGTGGCTTGCCTTTGCACTCTCTTCATACCACGAACAAAAGTTGGTGTTACTTACTTTTCTTACATTTTTGACTAGTGCTTTTTGCGTTACTTTGAAGAAATCTTTGCCTATACTTGTGAAGACATTTTTCTAAAAGCTTTATTGTTAGACCGTTCATATTTTCATCTGCAATCCATATGGAATTGATTTTTGTCTTTGGGGTGAAAGAGAAGTCAAGATTTACTTTTTTTTTCCACGTGCATATCCAGTTGACTCAACACCATTTATTAAAAAGATCCTATTTTCCCCAGTGTATGACAATGTCACTGTCCCACATCAGGAAATTGCATATATGGACATCTGTTTTTGGCTTCTCTCCACTTTTCCACTGGCCAGTGTGTCTATCCTTGTATCAGTATCACATAATCTCAATCATCATAGGTTTATAATTATTCTTGATGTCTGTTAGTATAGGTTGTCCTTCAAGAGTGCCTAGATCCTTCTTGCCTTTTTGCATTTCCATATTCATTCTAGAATCTTTTTTTTTTAATTTTTATACATGCACACCTACGGGGATTTTGATTAGGGTTGTATTGAATCTGTTGATAAATTTGGGGCAAACTGGCATGTCTACCATATTAAATCCTCCCATACACAAACATGGCATACCATTCTGTTTATTTGTATCTTCTTTAATTTCCTTCAATCATGTTTTGTAGGGTACAGTGCATAGGTCTTCATAAATTTCATTACATGTACTTCTGAGCATTTTTGTGTTTTCATAATTTTCTATTTTTTACCTTGCTAAATGTAAGTATTAGTTTAAACAACATATGAGTCTATCATTTAATTCATTTAAGTATGGACATAAAATAAATTTTTTATTTAAACTTGTATCTATTCACCTTACTAAAGTTCAGTTGTTAATTCTAATTGTTCACAGGTTCTTTTGAATTTTCTATGTATACACACATAATATCTTCAAATAATGAGGACAATTTTCTTCTTTACTAGTCTTTAAGCCTTTTACTTAATTGTCTTGCCTTATTATACTTGGTAGAATCGCCAGTATAAGTTGAATAATAGAAATGATGAAGTGATCATCTTTGTCCCATTCCCAATCTCAAGGGCAAAATTTTTCATATTTTGCTACAAAGTATGTTTATTTTAAAATTCTGTAGAAATCCTTTTCAAATTAAAGAAGCATTTTCCCATTTCTAGTTTAAGACAATTTTATTTTCTTATCGACTTTGGATTTTCTTTATTGTTCTGTTTTTCTCGGTAAGAAATATGAAATAATTTGTTAATGCAGTAAATTATATTGGTCAATGTTTGAATGTTTAATCCACCTTCATTCATGAATGTGATTAATTTGTAATTTTGTAAGCCATTTTCACATCTGGGTTGATAAGAGACTTTGGTCTGTAACATTCATTCTTATAGTACCTGTTTCAAGTTTTAGTATCGAAATTAAGCTGTCCTCTGAAAAGAAGTTTAGATATGCTCTATCTTTCCCTTCACTCTGAAAGAGATTATATGAAATTGGTATTACTTCTTCCTTAACTATTTGGAATAGTTCGACTGATGAAGCTGTCTGGGCCTGGAGTTTTCCTTCTGGAGAGGATAATATTTAATTTATCTAATAAATTTAGAAAATGATTTTAGATTTTCTATTTCTTCTTGGGTCAAGTTTGAAACTTTTTTTTGATGAATTTGTTCATTGTATATAATTTTTTTAGTTTATTAAAATAAAATTATTTATAATATCCACATATCTTTTTAATATTTATATGCTATATACTACCATACCCCAAGAGGTCACCTATGTATAAGTCTATTTTACAATGATGGTCTCATTTTACTTCTCTTAGTAGCAATTTTTTTCTCTCTTTTCTCCATCAGTATCACTAGGAGTTATCAATTTTCTTAATCTTTTCAGAGAAGCAACATTGGCTTTCTTATTTTATTAAATATTTGATATTCATGTCATTGATTTCTGGTTTTGTCCAACTATTTTTCTCTTGGTGCTTGGTATATTTTTAAATATCTTTTCACTTACATTTAAGATGTGTGTTTTATAAGGAGCACATAAATGACTTTAATATTTTTTATTCAGTTTGTTTTCAAGATTTTTTCCCTTATCTTTATTTTCAGAAATTTAATTCTGGTATGTCTTGTGAATATTAAATAAGTATTTGGAATTCTCATAGTTTCTTGAATTTGTAAGTTTATGTCTTTCACCAAATTTGTGATGTTTTCCACCATATTATTTTGAATGATATTTTAGCATCTTTATCTATGTACTTTCCTTCTGAGACTCCAATAATACATATATTATATCTTTTGTTATTGTTTCACTGTTCCCTGGGGGTTTGTTCATTTTTTATCGGCCTATGTTCTCTTCATTCATTGCTTAGATTAAGTAAATTTTATGATCTGGCTTCAAGTTCACTGATTCTATCCTATATCACAGGTGTCCTCAAACTATGGCCTGCTGAGGACATTTATCTGGTCTGCCAGGTGTTTTTGCCACTGTTGCCTGTCCTGCTTAGCAGCCAACTAGTCCCGGGGCCCGCAGTCTGGCCCTCCAATAGTCTGAGGGACAGTGAACTGGCCCCCTATTTAGAAAGTTTGAGGACCCCTGCTATATCATCTCCACTATACAGTGAACCTATTTGGTGAATTTTTTTCAGTTACATTTTTTAGTTTGATAATTTCCATTGGGTTCTATTTTTTTAAATATCATTTTCATTTCTTTGCCAAGATCTTCTATTTTCTGATTAATCAAGATAATTTATAATTGCTTTTGGAAGCATTAGTTTTGTGAGGGTTTCTTTAAAATCCTTTTCAGATAACTCATCATTGGATTCATCTTATTGTTAGCATCTGTTGAATATCTTTTCTCATTTGCATTATAATCTTCCTGATTTTTGGCATGATTAGTAATTTTTGAAAATTATACCTTGGATATTTCAGACATTATATTTAGAGACTCAGAATCCTTTTTAATCTTCTTACACCAGGTAGTGCTCTTGATGGGATGTCGCAGGAGGACTGGGTAGGTAAGTGTGTTCAGCTTCTCACAGAGCAATGCTGACATCACCCCAGCATAAGTGGAGCTTGACTCACACAGTCTCAAGGAAGATACTTTGGGTAGAAGTTCAGCTCCCCTAATACCTTCCCAGTGAATGTGAGACACTACCACATTACCTTTGATTGGACCTATAAGGTCAGCTCTCCAATGGGTTCCACTGCCACCAGGGAATGGGAAAGCAGGGGGCTGAATCATATGGCTTTGTTGCTGAAAAGTGAATACAGAATCTTAGCTCCCCACTAACACCAGTGGGAGAAGGCAAACAGTGCTGACCAGCCATTCTTTCTCTAATCACATTCAGCCTTGTAGATTCTGCAGGTGAAGTTTCTACTCACTTGACCATGCCGATGGATGGTGGGGGATGGGTGGAAACAAAGTGTTGCATCACACCACTTTGTTCTGTCTTGTTGACACTCCAATTTGGTGAAGGCTCCACTCCCCACTGGGCCACATTCAAATGGGTAGGGAAAAGGGGAGAATAGCTGTGCTGACCAGCCTTGCTTTGCACCATTTGTTTAGTCTTAGCCAGCTTGCAATAAAGACTCACCCCTGGACTCTGTTACCCTGGAGGGAGGATAGTGAAACCAAATGGTAACTACTGGTGGTTAGTGCTTCCTCATCACATTCCATTGCTGCTAGGTGGTAGTGAATGCTCAGCTCCTCCCTGGACCCCACTGACACGACACTGACCACCAGGATCTGGAGCATTGCCTGCTTGCATGGAACAGGGGATGGAAGATCAGCTGCCCAAGCAACAATCACCACTGCCTCCTTTTCCCAGGTGAGAGAATGGAGATTAGCAGATACTACCTGGCACGGGATTCAAAGCATGCCACCCTGTTTCATTAGGGGGTGAGGGTTTTGCACAATAAATTTTCTGGACAACCCATTAAAACCTCAGGAAGGGAGGTTCAGTTTTTCCATTTTTATTCTCCTGGAAGGGAGCAGGTTTTGTCAAAAAGATTTTTGTTGAGCATGTGCTTTTGTCTATGCATTCTGGAGAGGCTTCTGCAGTGTCCTGTCAGGGATACATGAGAGGTGACAAAGAAACCCTGGGAATGTTGTTTCCTTGTTGTTTCACCAACATGTTGTTTCTCAAATTCTAAGGACCCTGGGCAAAAGGGTTTTGTTCCACCTTTCAGAAATTTTATATCCTTGTTTGTTGTATTATGTCCAAGGACTTGGGAGAAATGGGTTATGGCATCTTGAAGTAGCAGAAGTCCCAAGTCATTTAATTTTAATTCCATATTTAGATAGATTCAACACACAGCTTTTTCATATTTGATTTCTATTCTATTTTTATCCATACTTTTTTTTTCTTCAGACTTCTCAATCTGCTTCATTCCAAGTTGGGGAATAAAAGCAAGGTTTGTATAATTTTTGCTACCATCTATTCTACCAAGAGCTTTGTGCAGTGGTATGTCAGTAAATTAATTCTAAAAAGGGTAGGGGGGCTTGATTTGCAGCACATGATTCCTGTGGTGTAAACACTACCCTCATCGTCAATTGCAAGCTTCAACATGATACCACCAAATGTGGAGCTGGGAAAAGCTGTACACAGAGGGCTCTCATGAGCTGGTATGAGCTGGCTCTAGGACACAACGAGCTGTGTGTCATTTTATAGACTCTTCTATTTCTGTTTCTGGAGGAAACTTTCCAAAGTGTTTGATTCTATAATTATGATATAAAGTTGGAAACTTCTTTTTGTAATAATGTGTAGAAAATGTTATATGTTTTTAGCAGCAGCGTCCCTGATCCAAGAAAAGATGTGTATATGTTGGGTTAATACTTTAATGGACTGCTTGCAATAGAAGATTAGAACTTGGAGTCTTGCTTGAATAATAATAGCAATCGATTGTTGCTGAATCTGAGGATGAAGGGGATAACCAACTAGATTTTGTTTTGTTTTGGGAGTGGATTCTAAGCTGTGAGCCAGAGCCTAACTCTTTAAGACAGTAAAGGGGCCCTGGAAGTGGGTGGAAGAAGGAGAGAAAACGAGGATGAAGAAGCTTAGACCCAATGGGCAAAAACAAAATGTGAAGCTTCTCTTAGGATTTGTACATGAGATATAAATACTCTTTCCTGTTTTCCCATGGAATTTTCAGTAACATTTACTAATGCAGATGGCACTGTATCCTTTCTTTATCTGCAGGAGGATGAGAAATAGTGTCACTTAGAGTCTCGTGGTGGAGACCTGTGAACAAGGAGGCTGCTGCATGGGTTCTTTGCAGCGTTTCAGAGCCAGATTATATTGTCTCATTTTTTTAAACTTATGTTTTGCCCTTTTTGTTATATTTTAGAGCTGGGGTGGAATGTAATTGTTGTTCTATGCCATACTCCTTCCCCTGAAACCTTATTACATTACTTTAACTTGAGACACAATTACATATCAGTGTTCTTGGTTCTAATTAGTATAAGATCTTGGTTTGGACATTCTTTTGACTCTACCTCTAAAATGTGTCTACTGCCACTCCTACCAGCAAGGTAGCCACTGTCCTCTGCAGTAGCCTCCTGTGGGGTCTTTCTGCTGCCACTCTGGATGGACTAGGGATCTTAGTCCTAAATAGCAGACAGAGTGAGCCAGTTAACACAAATCAGACCACAATATAGCTCTGTTCAGAATCCTCCTGAGTCAATCCATCTCGTTAGAGGGAGAAAGCAAAATTCCCTCACAGCCTGTGAAGCCCTCTCTTCATCTCCCTGCCTACAGCTCTCCTAGTCCCTCCCTTCCCTCCAGGCATACTCTTTGCTACTCCTGCTACACACCAGGTGAGCTGCCTACCTCAGGCCCTTTGCCCAGCCTTCCCTCTGCAGGACACATGCCCCATCTCCCCCTTTCTGCACACAGCAACATACCTCACTCATTTTTCTCCTCCAAGTCTTTGACCAACATCACCTTCTCAATGAGGTCTACCTTGTCACCCCATTTAAAGTTGCGACTCATCCCCCAGCACCTGCACTCCTTAATTACCCTCCCCACAGCGCCTATCAGCTTCTAATATACTAGATCCTCACCTTATTTATTTGGCTTGTCATTAATTGTTCTTCCCACTAGAATACAATAATGAAGCTTCAGAAATTCTAATTTTTTTTCCAAATTTTTTCGTTATGGTAAAATACACAAAACATAACATTTACCATCTTAGCTGTTTTTGAACACACAGTTCAGCGGTATTAAATGCATTCACACTGTTTGCAAGCAACACTGTCTGTCTCCAGAACTCTTCACATGTGTAACTGAAACTCTATTCCTATCAAACCACATCTTCCCATCATCTCCTCCCTCAGTCCCTGGCAAGCCGCACTTTACTTATTTTCCCCAAAATATCTCTACCACTGTATACAGTACCAGGCATGCATAGGAAATCATGAAACAACTGTCGAATTAATGAATAAAAAATTAAAAGTAACTGAAGGTGCAATGGAGGAGAAGAGAGAGACAAAGCCACTTGTTTTCATACTGGAAAGTTTGGTGAACTGTACCTTTGATCTCTTCCCTTATTACTTCCCAGGAAAGAACCTGTAAACTTGACTCTCAACACCCACATTATAATTCAGAAGAGGAAACAGTTAATTAAATCATAACCATGACCTTTACCTGCTGAGTGTTCTGCCTGGGATTCTGAGCTGAGGGGGTGCTTACCTTGTCTCATCAGAGCTTTGACTATTCAAACCCAAATAATTATAGTTGAATTAAAAACATCAAGCCTTTTTCTTCCCTCACTTCCCCCCTTCTCAAATTCATGGAATAGATTTGTTGCAGGCATGAGAACAGAAAGAACACAGGAGGAATGAAGGGGAGGAGAAGAGAGGAAGAAATGAGTTGCACAATTTCTCTCTTCTCAAAGACATCAATTCACCTGGGAACACAAACCACATGTCTCTGCTCCCACTTCCTCCCTTTGATTCAATAAAAAAGCTACAACAATGTGAACCTGACCTTAACTAAACTCACTTTGTAGTGATTGACTCAGTATAGTTTTTAAAAGGTAAATCACTTCACGGTGGCACCTGTGGTTCAGTGGGTAGGCTGCTGGCCCCTTCATGGGTGGAGGGTTTGAAACTGGCCCTGGCCAAACTCAACAAAAAATAGCCAGACATTGTGATGGGCATCTGTAGTCCCAGCCAGTCTGGAGGCTGAGGCAAGAGAATCACCTAAGCCCAGGAGTTGGAGTTTGCTGTGAGCTGTGATACCATAGCACTCTACTGAGGATGACAGAGTGAGACTCTGTCTCAGAAAAAAAAAAAAGGTAAATCACCTCTTCTTAATAAAATACATTTAGTTCTCCACAGATTTTTCAATAAAGCATAATTCATAATTTAAAAAATAATAGATTGTGATAACATTATGATATTGAAAGCTTTTTGGAAACTACAGTAAAACATTCACAACTATATATTTCTTTTTCGTTAACAATGGCTATTATCAGTTCTGTGCATTACCGTCTGTGTCTGCTAGTTGCTGTGGGGACAAATGTGCTGTGCCTAACAGACCCCTGGAGAATGGCCAGCTGCCCAGGTCTGTTGATTCTGCTGCAGGTTTAATGGGGTGATCGCAAGTGGGATTTCTGAGACTGTCTCTTAGCTTCACTGAATTCCAGGCTCAAGTTTAGCCACATCAAGTAAGAGCAGTCTCTGCCTTTAGAGAAGAAACATTCTGATGCCCCAGGGTGACTTAATACCCAACACTTGCCAACCTCCTAGCTTTGCTTACCCTCACCTCCGCCCACAGCAATCTCTGCCTGACATACCCATTAGAGCCTCTCAAATACACCTCTTGCCTGAGGGTGTTTTAGATGCGCTCAAGTTCATTCAGAGGTCAAGTCAGTCCTCTAAAAAGACGCAACAGTGAACTGGAAATCACAGGTGAGCCCCAAACAGGAATGGACACCCACCAACAGCCAGCTATGTTCATACAGGGGATTGGGCCCCAGTGTGTCCAGATCTTCCCACTTTTTAAGAAAAGACAGAAATCTGTATTTCATGTGAAATCTGAGTTATTTGCTAGCATGCTAGCAACTATTAGGTTTTACCATGAGAAAGTTATTTTTATAAAAAAAAAAAAAGAAAGTTATTTTTATAGATGAAAGAAAGTCAAATAATTTCATATGGTGTGGTAGGTTGATAGGCTGATAGTTTCCTGAGTCCCAGGGATATCACTGGGACCTGGGAATATTACTTTATATGGGCATAGGGTCTTTGTAGATATGCTTAAGTTAAGGATCTTGAAACACAGAGATTATTCTGATTACCTAAACGGGCCCTAAATGTAGTGGTGAGTGATGCTATTAATAAGGAGGAGATGGATATTTCACATAGATGAGGAGAAGATGATGTGACCACAGAGGCAGAGACTGGAGTGATGTGGCCATAAGCCAGAGAGTATCAACAGCCACCAAACCTGGAAGACTCAAGGAATCGATTCTCCCAGAGCCTCTGGAATTATCCTGGCCCTGTCAGCATCTTAGTTTCAGCCCAGTGAAACCAATCTCTGACTTCACCTCCAACCCTGTAAGAGAATAAATATGTGTTCTTTTAGATCACCAAGTTTGTTAGTTTATTACAATAGCCACAGGAAATTAATCTATATAGGTTAACCCAATACAATGTGGGTTAATTGAAATATATGTACATATGCACACACAATATGTGTACGTGTATATATACATACGCATATATGTGTATACATAAACACATACTTTATGTGAGATGTATGTGGGGATATGTGTGTGTGTGTGTGTGTGTGTGCGCTCATGTGTGAGAGAGAGAGAAAGAGAGGGAGAGAGAAACCACCATGCAGGCCAGATAAAGCATATGTCCAGGATAGATTTGTCCTTTAGGCAATTAATTTTGGCCCATTTTAAACTGTTTCTTATGCATCCTACTTTTGTCCATAATGACTGACTCTGTGCTCTATGCCTTCATCAAATGTTATTTTTAAATCACTGCTAATAGAAAGGAAAAGATTTTACCAGTCTATTGCTTAAGACTTCATATTTCCCAAAATGCCCATGCAGAGATTAGTAACTTCAGGCTCCCCTTTCCTTTGGATACAATTCATTAAGAAAAGAATGACCTCAAACATCATCTTTAGATTCAATTCATTAAGTGCTGATTTCTACGAGATACAGAGTCAAGATAGAGCAGAAACTGTAACAGTGAGTCCTTTAGTAGGGCAGTGTAAATATGTGTAGTGAATTCCTATAATTTTATCATGCCTCAGCCATCATGTGAATAGCAGTTGGAGACCAGAAGCAGGTCTCAGTCAGCCTTGACACAGTTTCCAGCTCCCAACCTCCTGCCAGTTCCTCAAGGTGGTCATTCTAGATAGCTGCCTCATACAACTACCTCCTAGATACAGCCCACTTGACACCCACCACTGACCCTCACACCGCTCATGGACTGGGCAGATTGCCACAGTGACCTCTCTCAATTATGGTGTGACTCCATGGAGCTCATGTCACTGCTCTAAACCCACAAATTAGAACTCCTCACTGGAAAACTGCTTGCAAAATACCTGGACCCCAAAAAAGGCTTTAGCTCCCAGCCTCCTCACTCTCTCTCTCACTCCTCATCTGCTGGTTGAGTGCATGTGTCCCTGGAAGGAAGTCTGCCTTCTTCTCCCTAAGATCCTTAGGTAATAAAAAGCATGCTTCTTGGCAACTGTGAATTGAAATGCCATAAATATTGTAGTACAAATATCCTCAGGGTAAAATAATTTTTTTTCTGGGTGGATACCTAATAATGGGATTATGGGATCAAATAAGGTCAACTTATAGCTCTTTGAGGATTCTCCATACTTCTTTCCAGGGAGGCTATATTAGTTTGCAATCCCACCAGCAGTGTAAAAGTGTTCCCTTCTCTCCACATCTGTGCCAGCATCTGCCGTTTTGGGATTTTGTGATATAGGCCATTCTTACTGGGTTTTGGTGATGTCTCAGAGTAGTTCTGATTTGCATTTCTCTGATGATTAAAGATGATGAGCATTCTTTCATGTTAGTGTTGGCCATTCATCTGTCTTCTTCAGAGAAGTTTCTGTTCAACTCTCTTGCCTATTTATAAATGTGATTTTTTTGCTCTTTTCTTGTTGATAAATGTTCTCTTGTGCCCATCAACTCATGAATGGATTAATAATCTATGGAATATGTATACCGTGTAATACTATTCAGTCATAAAAAGACAGAGATTTTACATCTTTTGTATTTACCTGGATGGAGTTGAAATACATTTTTCTTGGTGAAGTATCACAAGAATGGAAAAGCAGGTATCTAATGTACTTAATACTAAAATACGAAATGAATAGAAAAACAGCAACATGCCTACACAAGAAAAAACACAAATATATTCAAGAGGGAGGGGAGGAGAGAAAGGGGAAAGGAGAGGAGGGAGAGAGGTTGATGAGCTCTCACCTAATGTTCACAATGTAAGGTATGCAGCACAACCCCTGAGTGAAGGGCTCAACTAGAACTTGAACTTGACTTTAGAAATACAAACAATGTAACTTAATTATTTGTACCCTCATATTAATCCAAAATTTAAACCTAAAAAAAATTAATAAATAAACAAACAAACATGCTTCTGTTATTTCATGGGTTTTGTGATGTTGACTCCATTGTGTCTCCCCTGATTCACATTCAAACTTAATGTTCGCTCTAGTCAGGGCCTTCTTAGGCTGTCTAAAATTATGGCCACTCTCAAGAAAGAAACCTCAAGATCAAATCAGAGGAAAGCACAACAGAATGTAGTGCAGGTCCACAGATTTCTGCTGCTGCCTTTGTTTGGGTACTCTGTATCTGGAACTGGCCTCTGGCTTCTGAGAAGCTCTGATCCATGATGACTTCTCTGAATTTCCACGAGGCTCCGTGTCGGTAGGCCTAAAATAAACTCTTTTCTTAAGCTATGTTGAGTGCATTCCTATTGTTGGCAAGCAAAACTAGTACAGTGGCTTCTTCAGGAGTCAGCTTGGCAGCTGTTCTTCTACAATGGACTATACTGGTGCTATACAAACTGTCCACTTAACTGAGGGAAGAAACTTGCACCAGAATGTGAACCAACACACTGCTTCCTTCATCAAGGAAGTCTGGTTGTGAACTTCAGCTAGGCCAAAATATGTGCTTAGTGATGTCATGAATTTACATTCCATTGCAAGTTCTTTGTCTTGCTAACAGTGAGCCCTAGTGTGGGGACTGAGGCTAGTCCATGGGCCTCTCTCACAGCAGGACTGGTTTGCCCTTCCCTTACCCATTCCTCCCAGCCTCTACTGCCCAGTGTTCTGGTCTGTACTCTCATGAGGTCAACATCTTTCGCTTCCCCGTAAGATAAGATTATTCAGTATTTGTCTCTCTGTGCCTGGTTTATTTCACTTAGTATAGTGTGCTCCAAGCTCACCCGGGTTGCTACAAATGACAGGATTTCCTCCTTTATAAGGCTGAATGGTATTCATTGGGTATCTCTACCACCTTTTCTTTATCCATTCATCTGTTCGTGGACACTTAGGTTGATTCCCTATCTCAGCTGTTGTGAGCAACACTGTAGTAGAGACAGGAGTGCAGACATCTCTTTGACATACTAATTTCCTTTCTTTTGGATAAATACTCAGTAGTCCACCCTGGATCATATAGTAGTTCTATTTTTATTTTTCTGAGAAATCTCCATACTGTTTTCCTAATAGGCATTTCTACCGTTCTTTCGATTTTTCCATTCTTGTGATACTTTACCAAGAAAAATGTGTTTCAACTCCTGTGTGGGAGTTTCCCCTACTCCTTGTTCTTGCCTGCATTTGTTATTTTATGTCTTTTGACGATAGCCATTCTTAACAGGGGTGAGATGATGTCTCATTATGGTTTTGATTTGGATTTACCTGATGATTAGTGATGTTAAGCACTTTTTCCACTTACCTGTTCACCATCCGTGTGTCTTCTTTTGAAAAATGTCTATTCAGATCCTTTGCCCATTTTTAAACAGGATTGTTTGGGGGATTTTGCTGAATTATTTGAGTTCCTTATTTATTCTAGGTATTAATCCCATTACAGATAGATACTTTGCAAATATTTGCTCTCATTTGGCTGGTTGTCTCTTCACCCCGTTGATTGTTTCTTTAGCTCTGCAGAGTTTTTAGTTTGATTTAAGCTAAAATTTAAATTTCCTATTTTTGCTTTTGTTGACTGTGCTTTGAGATCTTCTCCATAAAATCTTTGCCCAGAATGATGTCCTGAAATATTTTCCCTATGTTTCCTTCTAGTTATTTTACAGTTCAGGGCCTGGAAAGGTGGCTTTACTAATAACCTACCTAACAGAGGGAAAAACACCATCAAACAAAGTAAGGGGGATAAACTCACAGCACAACCGCTCTAAGTTTTAATTAAAACACCCACACCTGTGGCCTAACTCTAAGAGTTTCGTTTTCTCAGCCTTGAGGAGACCTAGGTGGATAGTAGGGGTATAAATTCCCATACTGCCGCTGTCTGCCTCAGTTTCTAATGAAAACCAGATTCCAGGGACTCAGGTAAGCTGGCCTTACTGAGAAAGGAGAAAAAACAAAGAAAACCTACAACAACTTCTCTGTGGCTTCTGTTATCAGACTGCTAAAGCAGAGGGGGGAGAACCAATTTTATTTTTACCCTTTAAAACTCCAAGTAACTGTCCCTCAGAGCCCAGAACCTTTACTCCTTCATTCCTGTCAGTCTTGTGTTATGGCCACTTTGTCCCTTCTCTCTCTCTCTCTTAGATAAAATAGCATAAACGGTTTACTACTTACTCTCTCCTGGTGTGGGAATTTTTTCTCCAGCCTGCTCAGTGCACTCCTCTTGAGTCCCCACCCTAGCCCGTGTTACATTGGATTAAGTCTGTAATCCATCTTGAGTTGATTTTTATATATGATGAGATAGGTCTGCTTTCATTCTTCTGCGTGTTCATTGCGGAGACAGTCCTTTCCCCAGTGAATGTTCTCAGTGCCTTTGCTGAAAAGCATTTTCATGTAAATACATGAATTTATTTCTAGGTTCTCGATTCTGTCCCAAAGTTCTAGCGTTCTATAGCACTACAGAATGACTATAGCTAAAAATTCACCAGTGTTTTCAAACAGTTAAAAGAGTCAATTGTGAATGTTCACAACACAAATGATTGAGGTGATGCATACACTAATTATCCTGACCGATCATTACACATTGTGTGCACGTACTGAAATACGCACTGTACTCTGTGAGTACATATGATTACTATATTTCAATTAAAAATAATAATAAAACCAAGAGAAAGAAACAGTAGCATCAGCCCCAAAGCCTCCCTAGGGCTAGGGAACTCTAAGGGTGCAGTTGGTCTCTCTGCTCTCTTCCACTTCTCCCACAGAAGCCAGAAACAGAACAGGACTTAGGGCCACATTTTATTTTTTTTCATTTTTGCGTGAGAATGATGCTGCTAGTCTGCATAAAATATACCATTTTCTTTTTAATCATAAGGGAATAATTCTTTTCCCATTTAACCACTAATTTTTCCCTTTGAAGTTAAATCTTGTGCTAAGTCCAATTTGCACAGAATGGTCCTCTCAAGAACTTATTAATCACTCACAGGATTGGCCTCTGTTGCTGGAGTGAATCACGTATACTTATTTGGTACATTTGCCAGAGGAAAACTTTGAAAAATAATTAAAACTCTGATTAACAAGGTTTTAAGCAGAAACATGACACAGCTATGCTATACTCCCCCTTCTTGGGCACAGGGAGGGGACATGTCCATGAGTAGCTTTAAAATTGGGGCATTGCTTTTAGGTAAAAGGAAGGAGCCTTCAGTTTACTTGGTATGTCTGCTGAAATTTGTCACAACAATGTGCTGTCAAGTGCCTCCAGGCATCTGCTAAAGACAGGAGGACACTTTTTAGTCCAAATGAAACCAGGGAGGGAAACAGCAGTGAGTTAATTAAAAAGTATTTATTTGAGGCCTTCCAAGGTTCATAACACTGTTTTTCACACATACACATGAAAGAAGGGATTAAACTCATTACAGGAATTAGAAAGAAGGAAAAAAATAAATTCCCAAAAAGAAAAATTAAATCACCACAATGAGACAGAAACTATATTAATGCCAAAAATATATTTTTCTTCAAATCCCGAAAATAGATGTGTTGACTTCTCTAGGAAACATTTATTTTCGAATGTTGGAAGACACAAAAGCAAACCTAAAAGTAATAAAGAGGCATGTGTTAGAAATGCTAATAGCATGCATGTTCAGGGGGTTCTTAAACAGCTCTGTACTTGCAGATGTTTTATTAAAGCCTTGCTATTAATTAAATCTAAATCCATACAATGAAGTAGGCCAAAGGGGAATAGCCACAGTTCCCAGGACACACCTGAAAACATTGGATCTCCCTGTGCTCCTTGCCAATTCTGATTCACGTCACACCAGGATTAACTTGACTTCCAGGAACATTGGTGTACATGGTCTCTACCTTAGTGAGCCCCAAATATGAAATGTCTATTCAGATATTCATTTAATAAGTCTTTACAAAGGACCATGTGATGGTCAGAATCAGATAATCATAGGATTATCTAATTTTCATCACAGTTGCTTTATGAACACATAGGCCAGGTCCCAGCTCCTGCAGAGCTCAGGTTGTGTACAATTGCAAGATATACCACATAGACAAAGGAAGAACCATTCTAAGGATGGGTTGTCTCCCCTCCCTCTCCCTGATCTGAATATTTCAGACTCTTAATTGCAATTATAATTGGGACAAACCAGTTCAGATTTACCCCTGCAGCATTACCTACAGGTGTCATTTAACTTTGGTGCCTTTTCATTTTCATACGTAGTACAATCATTCACAATGGTGCATAGCAGGTAGCCAGCACAGGGCAGAGTATCTTGGAGGGGCAAGCAAGCTATGCCCTGGCTGTTCCTAAAGTGTTCTTTCAAGAACCTGATATCATTCTGATTCTCATTTCTTTGTTTTTAATTTTTTGCCATTTTCCCCCTCTGTATACTTTTATCCTTGGAGATCTGAAATTTCCCCGTGATGTCACTGAGTTTGAATCATTTTCATTTGTCAGGCTGGGTATTTGGGCCTTTCTAACAGGGAAGCATGTGGTCACCATGTCTGACCTCTCCTTTGAGATCCTAGAAATTTTTTGGTATAATTTATTTAATCAATACCTTCCCTACTCTGAGGTTTTGGTTTATTCCTTCTGGAATTCCTTATTGTCTACTGTTAGATTCTCTGGACTGAAATCTAATATTTTAAAAAATTTTTCTCTCATACCACCAGCTTTGGTTTTATCTTCATGAAGATTGTCTATGTTTTGTTTTTCAAGACTTTTACTTAATTTTTAATTCAGTTTAACTTCATTTCGAAAATCTTTTCTTCTTTGATCCTTTCTTCTGGTCTCCTATTTTGTTTTATTAATGTATATGAGGACAAGCTAGTCTGCAGGAACAAATGGTCACAGGACCAAGATTAAGATAAGGCATGTGAAACATTCCTCCCATGCCAAATTAAGGTGGTACTGAAAAACTCAGCCATCAAGAGAAATACAAGGTCAGACAAATAAGTTCACAAACTCATCCTATAAAAAATGCTACATACCTCCTCGCTAAATATCACTATGGTCACCACATGTCCAAAAGAAGCACTTTGAAGGTGACCACAGTGATATTCAGCAAGGAGGTATGTGGCACTTTTTCTAGGATGAGTTCACAAACTTAATTATCAGACCTCATGCTATTCTTAATATAATATTTTTTTTAAAAAAATCAAAATTAGTGTTAAAAAACCATAGTGAAGAAATTATCAAAGTTTTCAACAAAGATGATTCCAGTCACAGTTATGTGCTGAGCCATGCTACAGCAAAGCCAAAATGAAATACATGTATGCTGACTCTGCCTTTATTGAAAATGTTGATATTTGGTTCAGCATGTGCTTTTTGAATTAATTTTAATTTTTTAAAAATATTACATTAAACAATTATCTATCATGGTGACTGAATATGTTGGAACTTTTTAAAATTTAAGGCTGAAGATAAGTGTCTCACTTGACTCATTCATTTCCTCCTAGTCCCAGTCCTAACTGGACACAAATACATAATGACTCAGCCATAGAAGCTTCTCTTTCATATACTATTTGAGCCATAACACGATTCGGCTATAAAAAAAAAAGGAATAATTTCACTCATGAATGAATCTTAAAGACTTTATGCTATGTAAAAGATGTCAGACATAAAACTATATGATTACATTTATGGAAATATCTAGAATAGGCAAAACCTTAGACATAGAAAGTAGACTAGTGATTTACAAAAACTATGGACAGGAGGAATGAGAGTGACTGCTTCATGGTTACATGGTTTGCTTTGGGGGTGAAGTAAATGTACCATAACTAGATTGTAGTAATGGTTGCACAATATTGTAAATGGCACTTAGTGTTAATCATGGTAAATTTTATGTTATTTATATTTTCTCATAGCAAAATAATAAGCAGGTTAAAGGACCTAAGCAGAATCCAGGCGTCTGTGCTTCACTTGAAGTGGTTAAACATTGGTACTAGCAGACAAGATACATTGCAGGCCCTAGAGCAATCCCTAAGAGACACTGATACACTCAAAAACAGTATAAATAATGATTAGTATTAAAAAAACTTAAAATGTTTCAGGATAAACAAATGTTCAAATATCCCATAAGAAGGTAAGAAAAGAGAGGAATAGGAAACAGAAGAAACAAATGGAAAATGAATAATAAAATGGCAAAATGAAGCCCTATCAATGATTATTTTAAATATAAATTCTCTAAATGCACCAATTAAAAGAGATCAATGGAAAGGATAAAACAACATGATCCAACAATATGCTCTGAATAAGAAACTCACATCAAATACTCGATAAGTTAAAAATAAACAGAAAAAGATATACCATGTGACCAATATTTAAAAAAAACCTACAAGTAGCTATATCCGTATCAGATAATGTAGACTTCAGAGCAAAAAAAAAAAAAATTACTTTGGCTTTCTTATATACATAATAATTCTTTTATCAGAGGGTCACTTGGCTGTACTTTTGTACATTTTTTGGTCAAGTTGTGAATTTTCTTTTATCAGCGGGTCACTTGGCTGTACTCTTGTACATTTTTATGATCAGGTTGTGAATTTTCTAAATTTATAGTCTGTTTCCCTTTAAATTTGAAATTTCATCTTAAAGTGAGTCCTATCTTCTTTCATTTTACTTTAAGCAGTTAAAAGAATTCACACAGCTTACTTTAACATTCTGCTTAAAAATTTCTTCTAGGGTTGAGTGCCACAGCTCACACCTGTAATCCTAGTACTCTGGGAGGCCAAGGCCAGAGAATTGTTTGAGCTCAGGAGTTTGAGACTAGCCCAAGCAAGAGGCAGACTCCTTCTATAAAAAAACTAAAACTAGTTTGGTGTTGTGGCAGGGGCCTGTAATCTCAGCTACTCTGGAGGCTGAGGCAAGAGGATCGCTTAAGCTCAGGAGTTTGAAGTTGCTGTGAGCTATGATGCCACAACACTCTACTAGAGCAACAAAGACTCTATCTCAAAAAAACGAAATTTTCTTGTGACAAATATTCTAGTTCATCACTCTTAAGTTCTTGCTTCCACATAGCCCTCAAGCAAGCATACAATTCAGCAGGTTGTTGGCCACTTTATATAAGCATGACCTTTACTCCATTTTCCAATACCTTTTCTCATTTCTGTCTGATACTTCACCACAATGACCTTTACTTTTTATATTTTGACTGGCATTCTGGTCGTGATCACTTAAATAATCCCTATAAAGATTGAGACTCTTGTCTCCTTCTGAGTTCTCACCAGAATCACTTTTAATGCTCCATTTATGACAATCTAGTCTTTTCTAGCCTGCTCATCCACATTCTCTGGCCTTTACCCATTACTCAGTTCCAAACCCCCTTCCACATTTCCAGGTATTTATGATAGGAACAACCTCACTTCTGTGTACCAATGTTCCATCTGAGTCCACCTTGTGCTTCTATAATATCATACCACAGACTAATTTATAATAAGCAGAAATTTATTTCTTACAGTTCTGGAGGCTAGGAAGTCTAAGATTGAGGGGCTGGCATTGATGAGAACCATCTTGTATCACCATCCCATGATAGAAGGTGGAAAGGCAAGGAGAACTCACATATGAAAGAGAGAGGTGGGCTGAACTCACTTTCATAACAAACTCATGGTCAAGATAATAAATTTATACTTGTGATAATGACATTAATCCATTTAGGAGGTCTTTGCCCTCCTTACCTAATCACATTTTATTTGCAGTTTTGGGCCAGAGCTGGGTTTGAACCTGCCACCCTCAGGGTATATGGGGCTGGCACCCTACCCACTGAGCCACAGGTACCACCCATAATCACCTTTTAAATGTATCACCTCTTGATACTGTGACATTGAGGCTGAAGCTTCCAAAATAGTAACTTTGGGGGCACATTCAAACCATAGCAGCAACTTCATTCATATAGCCAAAACCTGGAAATTAGCCAAATATTCTTTAATTTGTGAATGGTTGAACAAAGTGGCACATTCACACCATGAAATATTAGCAGTCAGCAATAAAAAGAACAAACTACTTTTACACTCAACAACTTTTATAAGCCTCAAGGTGAGTGAAAATAGTTGATCTTAAATTTAAATGTTCTATAATTTTACTTATAACATTCTTAAAATTATAAAGATGGAGAATAGATAGGTTAGCTACCACAGGTTATAGAATTATACAATCTACGTAAGGCTTCCTCGTACTATCTTTTTATCCTCCACCCAAAAAGATAGTACAAGGAAGTGTTACATAGATTGTATAATTCTATATTTTGATTGTGGTGGTACATACATGAAACATACACATGATAAAGTTGAATAAAATTATTATATATGCACTCACAGTAATGAGTGCACATATAATTGGCAAAATCTGAGTAAGTTCTGTGGATTGTAATAATGTCAATTCCCTGATTTTATATTATACTACATTTATGTTAGATGTTATCACTGGGGAAGGCTAGGTGAAGATTTCCCTAAACCACCCTGTACATTTCTGTGTATCTTCCCATAAACCTGTAAGTCTTTTAAATTTTAAGAAAAGATACATTTAAAAATAAATAAATGTACAGGAACGGTATACCAGACTGTTATAACCCTCATACCAAAAAAAAAGTCATGATATTAAAGAGAGTAGAACTCAAGTCACAAAATTAAGACAACAAAGGGCCCTTTATTATGCTAAAATGGCCATTTTAAAATGATGCTATGATTATAAATAGATATCCTCCAAATAACAAAGAATCAGCATTTATTAATTGAACAATCCCAAACGATACAAAGAATGAAAGAAACATACAGGTAGCATAAACTTGAATTCCCCTTTTCCAGTTAATGATCAATGATGAAAAAATAAGTAAACATACAAGAGAACTAAATAATACAATTAATTCATTATATTTCAAATTCTATACTCTGAAAATAGAGATCAAATTTTTTTCTAGTGCCCATAGTACAGTATTAAAAATTGGCTATAAAATTTTAGACAATAGGCTCGACGCCTATAGCTCAACCGGCTAAGGCGCCAGCCACGTACACCTAAGGTGGCAGGTTTGAATCCCCAGCCCTTACCCGCCAAACAACAATGATGGCTGCAACCAAAAAATAGCCAGGCATTGTGGCGGGTGCCTGTGGTCCCAGCTACTTGGGAGGCGGAGGCAGGAGACTTGCTTGAGCCCAGGAGTTGGAGGTTGCTGTGAGCTGTGATGTCACAGCACTCTACCCAGGGGGACAGCTTGAGGCTCTGTCTCAAAAAAAAAAAAAATTTTAGACAATAAAGAAAACATCAGCATATTCCAAAGATGTGAAATAGTATGGAAAAAACAACTGGTCATAGTGACATGAAACTAAAAATTAACAGATTATAAAACAAAAATTTTTTTATGGAAATTACAAAAAATCTCATAGATCAAAAGGAAATGCCAACCAAAATATTTTATAATTTAAATATTCCTTCTTAGAATAATAAGATACAGCTAAGATTGTCCAGTCTCATGGTTTAAATAATATCAAAACAAGAATATAACGATTTGACTAAAAATTTTTTAATAGAAACAGAAAGTATAGACCAAAAGAAAGCAAAAGGAAGAACTAATAAAGATAAAAGAAATAGTAAAATTCAAAACATAAAAATACTGGCTTATTTCATTTCATATAATATTCTCCAGTTCTATCCGTACTGTTTCAAATGGCGGGATTTAATTCTTTCTTTTGACTATGCAATATCCATTGTGTATATGTCCCACAATTTCTTTTTTTTTTTTCTATCCATCTAGGAGAACCATTTTATTCCACTCTAGAAACTAACAGATCAATGTTGCATGAACTGGAAGACATATGTAGTTTTAAGGAACACAGTTGCTTATGCAACATAAATGGACAATTTCCAGAGAGATTCTTTCTTCTGTATCCATTCATTGTTTGTTTGAGTTGCACTCTGTTTCTTTAAGCTAGAGTCCCATAGCATTGGCCTAGCTCACAGCAACCTTGAACTCCTGGGTTCAAGTAATCCTTCTGCCTCAGCCTTCCTAGTAGTTGCAATTACAGATGCCTGCCAAAACACCCGGCAACTTTTTTTTTTTAATTTTTAGTAGAGACAGATTTTCATTCTTGCTCAGGCTGGTTTAGAGCTCCCGACCTCAAGTAATCCCTCCACCTAGGTCTCTCAGATGGCTAGGATTACAGCCCACCATACTCCACCTATCAATTCACTGTTGATGGACACTTAGGTTAGTTCCGAATCTTTGCTTTTGTGAATGGTGCTGTAATAAACAGGGAAGTGCAGATATATATTTCCATATACTGACTTTCCCTTCTTTGGATATAAATCTAGCTATGGGATTGCTAGGTCATATAGTATTAATAGTTCTATTTTTAGTTTTTTGAAGAACCTCCATATTGTTCTCTCTTGTGGTTGCCCTAATTTACATTCTCACCAACAGTATATGTGGGTTCCCCTTTCTCCACAGCCTCACCAATATTCATTATTGCCTGTCTTCTTTGATAAAACCTAGTTTAAGTGGGGTGAGACTATATCTAATTGTAGGAAAAACTCAATATCCACATGCAAAAGAATGAAACTAGACCCTTATCTCTCACCATATATAAAAATCAAATGAAAATCAATTAAAAACTTGCATCTAAGACCAGATATTATGAAAGCACTAAAATAAAACATTTGAGAAATGCTTCCCAATATTGGTCCTAAAGCATAGACAACCAAAGCAAAATTATAGAAACGGGATCACATCAAGCTCAAAAACTTCTGGAGAGCAAAGAAAACAATCAGCAAAGTGAAGAAAAAACCCAAAGAATGGGAGAAAATAGTTACAAACTATCCATCTAACAAGAGTCCAATAACTAGAATATAAAAAGCTCCAACAACTCAGTAAAAAACATCAAATATTTTGACTTAAAAGTGAACAAAAGATCTAAACAGATATTTCTCAAAAGAAGACATGTAAATGGCCAAGAAGTATATTTAAAAAAATGTTCAACATCATTAGTCATTAGAGAAATGTGAATAAAGATAAAAAACCAGTAAAAACTGATAAATCACAAGATTACCTAACAAGAAAAAAATACAATTATTACACAAAGTAAGAAAAGGGAAAATTATCCACATAAACTGGAATATTAAAGAAAAAATCCTAAGATAAAAATTTGTTCAAATCTACGAAATATGTTAAAACCTGAGTAAATGGACTAGCTCTTAGAAAATATTTTTAACAAAATTGACCCCAGATGAGACAGAAAATCTCAACAGACTGATTTTCATAGAATACCATAAACTTGAAAACAAAAAAGTACTGTATCCACAGGAAATCAGCCAAATCTGTAAAGAGCAGATAATTTATTTAAAATATTCCAGAGCATAGAAAAAGAAGTAAAAGTTTCACATTCATGTTATGAAGGAAGCATACTATTGATACCAAAATTAACATGATTGAGCAAAATCAATACATTGAATTTTAAAAATCTAAAAGAAAATATTAGCAAACAGAAGTCAGTAGAAGCATAAAATATTTATTTATATTTATTTCAAGTTTTTAGGGATAGTTTAAAATGAAGAAATCAATTAATTAAATTTATGACATATATTAGTCTAAGGGAAAACATACAAACGGTTTTCTAAAACTATCAACTATAAATCTTTTAACAAAACTCAACATTCATTCATAAAAGACATAATCAAGGAATATTTCTTTAAAGTTATACTAGAATTTCTAATTTACCCTTCTAACATTATTATCTGTTTTTGATAGAAATTTATAGGGTACATGTCCAATTTTAGTATGTGCATAAGTTGTATAGTGATCAATCCAGAGGTTTTAGGGTGCCCATCACCTGAATAACATACATTGTACCTATTAATTAATTTCTCATCATCTACCCCTGTATCACACCCTTACCCTCTAAGTCTCCATTGTCTTATCATTTCACTCTCTGCACACAAGTGTACACATTTTTTGCAGCGTTTTTGTTTTTGTTTTTGGTTTTGTTTTTTTTTTGGCCAGGATTGGGTTTGAACCTGCCACCTCTGGCATTATGGGGCGCCCTACTCCTTTGAGCCACAGGTGCCGCCCACAAGTGTACACATTTTTTAGCACTTATTTAGGAGTGAGAACATGCAGTATTTAACTTTTTGCGCCCTGATTGTTTTACATAAAATAATAGACTGTAATTCTATCCACGTTGTTGCAAAAAATGTGGTTCAATTCTTTTCTATGACTGAATAGTATCCCTTTCACAAAGATACCACATTTTCTTTGTCCATTTCTTCATTGATGGATGCTTAAGTTAATCCCATATCTTTGCTATTTTGTAGTTCTACATTTAGTTCTTTGAGAAATCTCCATACTGTTTTCCATAGAGGTTGTACTAGTTTATATTTCCCACAACAATGGATAAGCACTGCCTTCCTCCTGACCTTGGCCAACATGTCGTTTTTTGGTCGTTTTAATAATAGCCATTGTATTGGGATAAGGTGATATCTCATTGTGGTTTTAATGTGCACTTCTCTGATGATTACCAATGCTGAACATTTTTTCACACACATTTTGGCCATTTCCATGTCCTCTTTGGAAAAGTATCTATTCATATTTTTTGGCCACTTTTAATGGTATTATTTGGGAGGGGGATGTAAGTTGTGTGAGTCCCTGGAATATTCTAGATATTAGTCATCTGTCAGATAAATATTTGCACATATTTTTTCCCATTCTACAGGTTGTCTTTTAACTCTGTGGAGTATGTCTTTTGCTGTACCAAAGATTTTTGGTTTAATAGAGTCTCATTTGTCTTTTTTTGCTTTGGTTACCTTTGTTTTGGGGATCTTGGTCATAAATTTTTTCCCTAAGACCAATGTCTGGAAGAATTTTCCATAGGTTTTCTTCTATTATTTTTAACATTTCAGGTCTTATATGTAAGTATTTCATCAATCTTGAGTTGATTTTTTTACATAGTGAGTGTCATTCTTCTTTTTTTTTTTTATTGAATGTTAACTATGTACATTGATACTCTTCTGGGGTACAGTGTGGGGTTTTCACATGAATTCTGAAATACTTCCATCAAACTGGTCAACACAGCCTTCATGTCATTTTCTCAGTTATTGCTTTAAA
>CAUYTI010060522.1:0-23697 GCA_963575145.1 Galago senegalensis | reverse complement strand
CTCTTGCCTCCGCCTCCCAAGTAGCTGGGACCACAGGCGCCTGCCACAACGCCTGGCTATTTTTTGGTTGCAGCCGTCATTGTTGTTTGGCGGGTCTGGGCTGGGGATTCGAACCTGCCACCTTAGGTGTACGTGGCTGGCGCCTTAGCCGGTTGAGCTATAGGCGCCAAGCCCATATAATAGCTTCTTAATGAATCATACTAAATTGCTACAATATAGATAAATAACCTTGAAGTGCATCTTGGCACTCTGCCTGCTGTTTGTAAGTATTTTATTCAATCCCCATACATACCCTATGGTACAGAGATAATTATTACCCCATTTTGCAAATTAGGAAATTTAAGTTAAAAGAGGCAAAATAACTTAAGCAGGGTAATATAGCAGGAAGGTGATGGAATCAAGATTTGTACCTAGAGTGTCTGACTCCAAAGCTCATTCTGCTTTATACCAGTAGGAACCATTCATTTGTTTGTCCATTCACTTATTCTCTAGGGTAGTGTTTTTCAACCTTTTTTATCTCACAGCATACTTGAACCTATGGTTAAACTTCCACGGCACACTTAAATTATGTAGATCAGAAAAAAAAGAGCAAAAAAGAGAATATATTTACTGTGTTTCAAACTTCTTTCAAAAATAATTTAATTATCTTTAAAATTTTTCAGGGCACGCCAGTGTGCTGTGGCATACCAGCTGAAAATCACTGCCCTAGGGAGTACAAATAGAAGGTACATTCTCCATTGCTAAGGAGGAGGATATAAAAGATACTCTGTCACCAAAAGGATAAGTGAGGTACCTTTGGAAGGGCTTGAAAGTCATTAGAATAATTTCCTTCGCTCACAGAAGGGGCTAAAGGAATCTGCTATGATCAGTACTGATAAAGTTAGATTGAAAGAATGTGATACCTGGGAAAATAACATTCCCTCATTGTTTTTGTAACAAGTGGATAAGAAAAGGAGAAAATCCATTGTTTGAAGAATGATGTGGATCAACAAATTCCAGAATACCTTTTTACAGGGGAGAAGATCAAGGTCTAGATTAATTAATCAACTTGCCCAAGGGTAAATAGCTAATAAGTAATAGAGTTTGGACTATAGTGTACTTATGTTAGAGTTTCTGTGTTCAGGTTTAGAGGAAAAAATAATGCTAGACCAAGCCAGAAATGAGTATTTGAAGGAAACAGCTTGATGCTTTTAGACCTGGTCAGCTTTTGCCTACGACCTGCTGTTATTTGGGGGCTCTCAGTTTGCTCAGAACTAAATACTGCCAGCCATACAAATAAAAAAGCAAAGCTATTATTTAGGCCTCCTAGGTCTGTGCATTCACTTCTATGTGAATGCAAGGGGAAATTATCAGTTCATCTCCATTGCTCAGTTTGAACATAGGATTATGTTGGCCCTTGTCTTAGCCCTTAGATGTCCATTGGATCATCTCTGTTTCAGTAAATGCATAATCTGTGCTTTCAGGTTGAGAGAAAGAGGAAAAGAAATCTAAATTTGTCTGTACTAACAATGATTTCTAATGCTGTTTCCTTCTGTTTGTCTTTCAGGGCGATGAGGAAGGACCCAGGTAAGATCACATTATTGCTGCTGGGTCTTTTCTCAGAATTGATGGAGAGTGACATTTGTGGCCTTTTAATTCTCCATGAAATGTGGACAGCCATGGAACAGCACAAAAAAGGGATCTCTATCTTAAGCCTAGGCTTTGAAGATCTTATTTTGTACCAGTCCCATCTCCCTTCCCATCTATATCATTTCCTGCCTGTAACCTTCAGATAAAAGGTAGACTTTAAAGTATATAATGATAGTTACTTTGCTGCATTTTGTAGCACATTCACAATATCTTGTTGAGGAAAGTAGGCACTACATTTGAATCATTTGAAGGGTAATTAGGCTGTCTGGCGAACTGACTAGATAAATTTTGGGTTCTTCTTGATTGGAATTGGATTGCTTTTTTTTTCTTAAGCGAGCTCTGGATAGTATATTATTTATTTCTGACCTATAATGTCTTTATGTCTAGCTCAGGACACTTAAGTAATGAATTCTGGGGCATAGGTATACAAAACTTGTTTGGGAAAAAAACGTTCCTTTATGCTTGTGTATCACCAAAATTGTATAAATTTTAAAAGTGCATTTTTGTTATTACCTCAAGCCTTTCAATGAACCTGGACTTTGGTTTACTTATTTTTACCCATCCTACTACAGCGCTGAGAATAAACTCCAGGAAATGCTGTGGCTGTGCTGTCAACACAATTGAGGGGTATTTGTACAGAGTTAAATGCAGTGTACGGCTAGGCCCCATCTGTCACATAGGATCAAGGACTGTTAAGGCTGGGAAGTATCATACTGGTCATCCGGCGGCTTCTATTCACACTTTATTTTTAGAAGAAGCATCTTTTTTTCAAATGGATTTTAAATAGAACCTCAATATGTGGGAAGTGATTTTTCTGTGGTTAAAGTTGGGGCCTTTGGCAAACCTTCTCTCTTCATCATAATAGACCCCAAGAGGCTTTTGCAGACACTGAGGGTTCCTCAGAATTCAATTTGAAAATCATCAATCTAGGTCAAGTCCCTCATTAAAAGAAAATAAATGAGTTGTCCAAGGACACCTTGCTGGAGCTGAGATTTGGCTGTTCTTTGAGCCATTTTTATTTACAAACCAAAATCTTTATCTCTAATCCTGAGCCCCTTTCTTCATGCCAAAGGTTATCCCAGTATCTTCATTTCTTGGTGCTTACTTTCCTTGGAAACTGGCTCTCAACCTTTACTCTAGAACTACAAGAACCTATCCAGTTACTTGCTTTAAACCTACATAATTTCAGGGGACCCTTCAAACTTTATCTTCCAACTGGTCTCAAGAACAAGCTCCTTTTGTATTGTACATTTATTGCCTTCCTTTTTCCTCCCTCTTTGCTTGTTTTCTCTTTCCTTCCCTTCTTTCTATCCACTTAAAATGCTACATATAGTTGTAATTCTGTTTTGTGTCTAGTAGTGTGCTATAGTATATCATGGTGACATGGTCTCTACCCTTGTAGATCCTAGGTCTAGTGGGAAGGTGAGCGTGTACCCGGGCACTTATACTGCAGGGAAGTGCTAAGAAAAATGAAGTTGAAGTTACTTTAGGAAGGGCTCCTAATGAGTCTTGGAAGTAAGCTTACTAGAAAAGGTTATATATAAACAGAGGTCTGAAAGATGAGAAAGTAGGCAAAGAAGGAACCAGGGGTGTGATCTAGGCAGAAGGAACAACTTTCATAAAAGCTCTGGAAAAGAGTGGAAGAAAGCCAGCAGAGCGGAGATCATCTTAGTGCCTTCATAAGGCATTTGAGCTCTATCCTGAAGACAGTGGGAAAGTACTGAAGAATTTTAAACAAGAATTAACCTGAGCTGAGCAGGTTTGCATTTTAGAAATCTTCCTTGCCTATAAAATAGGAAATGAATTGGCAGTGGTTCCGGAGCCTTAGAGACTAGTTAAACTAGGCTAGCAATGACAGGAGCCTAAGTCAATATATTTTCTAGTTATTGGCCAGGTTTTTA
Organism: Galago senegalensis; assembly: GCA_963575145.1. Lineage (NCBI taxonomy): Eukaryota > Metazoa > Chordata > Mammalia > Primates > Galagidae > Galago > Galago senegalensis. Next base: position 20,167 of record CAUYTI010060522.1, on the reverse strand, counting down.
CCATTTTGCACAGACTGGGTTTAGACATACTCATTGACTTTCTCCTTGTCATTGTAGCTCTTACATTCTTAAGATTAGTCCAGTTTCTTAAAATTCAAGCCAGGCAGAGTGCTAGACCTTCTATCCCAGAAAAAGAGTTCAAATAAGACTATGATAAAGAAATAACATAGCAGAGGTAATATGCAGGCTTCGTAGGATAACAATAGCATTTCTGTCTTAGGATATTCTGTTTGGGATGAATACACTCATATTCTCCTTTTGGCCATATGCCAGAGTCATGTTGATTAGAAAAATATAAGGCCCTTATGAAGAGAATTAACTCTCTTCACAGATACTGTTCAGTGTAAGACAATGGCATTAGAGTTTAATTGCAGATATCTTTGTGTCATTTTGACGAAGTAGTGGAGAGGCATAAAGGTTTGTTACTAGCACCAAGATGTCAGGCTCCCTCTAGCCAGGCTGCCATGGATGTCAGCAAAGAGTCCATTGGACTGGGACTTGACAGAACCCTTTTTGGTACAATGAGCACTTGAAGAACACATTCCAATTTGGTAGAAAGAGGGACGAGAATTCAGATTTTCTTTTTAACCTTTAAATTCATTCTTCTTGTTTCCATACAGTTCATTTGTATTTGAACTACCATTTGGCTCCATTTATTTCAATTAACACTTTAGGGCGGGTTGCCTTTGATCTGAACTATTTCTCATTTATGACATACACTTTACCATTCAACAAGCCAAACAGAATTTTGTCCCAAAGGCTTCTGTTTCAGTGACAGCATTCAGTGAGGGTTTGATATGTGAGGTAGGCAAAAAGGAAGTGTGGGTCTTCCCACACCAGGGATGGGTGACAAATGAACTGGAGATTCAGGTTCCAGTTCTGCTCAGATCATTATGCCTGTGTCTCCTTTGCTAGCCTTCTTTCCACATAGCTACTTCTCCATGTCTACGCTAATGTCCAGGGAGAATTAGGTTCCAGCCAGACTCCATACTGAAGGAACAAAGAATACTTCTTGTCATATGGAAATGTGCTTCTTTATGATAGATCTTCCCCCCTTTTTACCAGCTGAAGCCTCCCCATCTTCTTTCTTTTTTGTTTTGATTTCTCAAGCAGTTGTTATGAAGGGACCAAATACTGTGCTTTCAATCATGTCTGTTCCTTGCCTGGAATTTTATTGTGTAGTTATCCTGTCAGTTAATAATAATAATCACTGGCTCGGCGCCTATAGCTCAACCGGCTAAGGCGCCAGCCACGTACACTTAAGGTGGCAGGTTCGAATCCCCAGCCCGGACCCGCCAAACAACAACGATGGCTGCAACCAAAAAATGGCCAGGTGTTGTGGCGGGCATCTGCGGTCCCAGCTATTTGGGAGGCGGAGGCAAGAGACTCGCTTGAGCCCAGGAGTTGGAGGTTGCTGTGAGCTGTAATGCCACGGGACTCTACCCAGGGGGACAGCTTGAGGCTCTGTCTCAAAAAAAATAATAATAATAATAAATAATCACTGCTACCATTTATTGAAGGTTTATTATGTCCAAAGTGATTATGTATATTCTCATTTAATCCTTATGCAAAATCCTTAAGATTATCCTGCTTGACAAATGAAGAAATTGACGTAGATCATGCAGCTTATAAGTGGTAGAGCTGGGACTTGAATCGTCTGGCTTCAGGACTCAACCACCAAATGCCCTTAACCACCAGATGGACTGTCTTCACGAGGCCAGCATACTCCTCTCTGTGACCATATACAAAAGCCAAGAGGATTCAGACAATCCTTAGTTAGATAGATCACTTAGTCTTTTCCTCTAACTTGGGAATTCTTACAATTGCTTTGACATTAAATTGCTGTGGTCTCTGTATTCTGCTAGCTGCTTCCCCCTCCTTAGCTTTTGTCATTATAAAGGGATGGATATTTCTTGGTCTTGTTCTCACAAACTATCTTGTGAGGGTCAGCTGCTATCCCTGAGGAACAGTTAGCCAAGCTTTCCTTTGACCTCACAGAATCGCTTCCTGTTGCTTCTCCATCTGGTAGCTGACTAGTCACATGCATGATACAGTCATGGAGCTGGCAAGGATTCTCAGAGTGTGTGGAGGAACAGAAGTCCTAACATACAGAACATGGGTATTAACTGCTATGGTGTCACCTTTTTAGAGGGTGTCTTTGAAGCTCAGAGTGATTTCTTTTTTCTGAGCATAAAAGCAATTTACACTTTTGGCAGCAATTTTCTGTCTTCTCTATGCTATTACGGGAGATCTTGTGTTTGCTCCCTCACAGATTGGCTCCTTTTTTACTCCTGCTGGAGCCTGCTGAGAAGTAATGTGTATTTGAGGAGAGGGGGTGGCGATAGGATCTGTTGGCATGAAAGCTATTGTGTTGTGGGAGGAAGTCAGAGAGAGAAAGACTCTTAAACTCTTGTGTTCAGAGAAAGAGCAAGATCAGAATTAAATTTTGATTTGAGGTTTTCTGTGATTTTTTTTTAAACTAAGAGGGAAAATGGCTTTTTAATAGTAACAGCCATACTTGGAACTTCTGTAGAATTTTTCATCTTCAAAGCTCAGAGTTATTCAGGCAAAAAGCCCCTGCTGAGATCAGTGTGAATCTGACCCATGCTGATTCTGTGATTAAACAGGAAGCATGTTTTGAAGGAATAGGAGCTGAAGAAGAGTCAGCAGACCTAGTTTCTATTTTTGGATCTGCCTGTGACTAACTGTGTGACCTTGGGCAAGTCATTTAATCTCTTGGTACCCTGTTTTTATTTCCATGTAAATACTAGCCTCATTACTCCCACCCCTACCTTCACTTAGTTTTTTTGTTACATTTGTTTGGAGGGTTACAAGTCTTGCATCAGGCATGGAATGAAAAGAATCTGCCAATAGATTGTATAATTTGGCAGAGATTTTTTTAACCTTTTCATTTTTGTTTCTTTAAAAATTATCTGGAGGCTGTATGCTAGGTATTCTTTTCCCCCCTCTAAATGAATAACCATATGTTCCTGAGATAATGGCATTTCTCTGACTACCTAGGTTGTAGAAATAAGAGGACTAAGCAGTGATACCCTTAGGTTTCTTCTGTTTTTGTTTTCATGATTAAAGTTCATGGTTTGGTCGTCGCATTGGCTTCATTTCTGGAGGCCTATCTGGAAGCCAAAGAAAATGGTTGTGATACTTGTGACATGGAATGAAACTGTCAAGGCTGCTTATTATGCAGAGGGGGGCTCCAGCATTTAAGTCAGACTTTGAACATAAACAGTCTCTTAACTTTCACATTTCTCTCTTATGGAGCCTGTACTGACTTTGGATTGTCCATGCTGACATGGATTGTTTATCTCCTATGTGAGCCAGATGAAAGATGAAGCCATTGTGCTGCCTTTCCATACCAAAAGCAAGCCTCTTTGCTAAAGTAATTGATTTTTAGAAATTTGCCTGTGAGAGTCACAAGCAAATTTATTTTGTGAATGTTGGTATATTAACCAGGGACTCCATTCACTGCTAGAAAATTTTGCCAAGGTGCTTCTAACTTACTGCGTATGCTACCAACTGGACATGCTGACTCGGAGCAGTCTGAACTCTAACATATGTCTACCTGCTTTTTCTGTCTTCATAATGCCAAGGAAAGGGGCCTGGATGCCACTTTGCAAACTTTGGTTCTACTTGAACCAGCTTTTGTTTGCCAGTACAGTATTTATGATGATTGACAGGCTAACCTTATTTATATATTTGACCTCAGGGCTTATTAGGATAACATTTGCCTCTAGTATTCCCTTACATCTCAGACAGGAAAGATTACAGAGCAATTCTTTCTTTCATTTGTTCGGCAAACACCATAAAATGTGTAACATGTACCATAATGTGTACCAGGTCTTATGCTAGGCCTGTAGGTCTGTTTTGTGCTATTAAGGAATGCCTGAGGCAGGGTCATTTTTTAAAGAAAAGAGGTTTATTTGGTTCACAATTCTGCAGACCTTGTGAGAAGCATGGTGTCAGCATCTGCTTTCTGATGAGAGTTTCAAGGAGCTTCCAATCAAGGTGGAAGGTGAAGGGGGAGCAGGTATGTCACATGACAAGAGCAGGAGCAACAGAAAGAGGAAGTGATGTCAGTTTCTTTTAAGAAGAACCAGTTCTCCAGTGAAATAATAAAGTGAGAACTCACTCATTATTATGGAGAGGGCACCGAGCCATTCGTTATAGATTCCACCAGGCCCCACGTGGAACACTGTGCATCAAATTTCAACGTGAGATTTGGAGAGGCCAAACATCCAAACCATATCACTAGGTCTCAGGGATATGAAAATGACGAAAATCTTGTTCCTGCATTTAAAGATCTAAAAGTCTAGTTTGAAAAAGTATTATATAAATAAACAATTTTATTTTCATATTTAGGTACAGTATAATAATTCTGATAAAACTATTATAAAGAAGTCATTTGGGGGGTGCCAGCTATGTATAAGGAAGTATTTTAAACATTTACTTATACTGTTTATATCTCACAATGGTCCTAATAAGTGGCTAATTATGTTATCTTTATTTCTTATCTGAAATGAGAAAACTGAGCCTCAGAGAGGTTATATTAATACATTCATGAGATTATACCACTAAAAAGTGGTAGAGACTACTTTTAGACTCAAGTAGTCTGACTCTAGAGTGTAAACCCCTAATTCCTATTTTGATTGTCTAAATAGTTGGATGTAGAGTAGGGTACAACTACATCAGAATAAAGAATCAGAAAAGATAGCATTTCAGGCTGGGCGCAGTGGTTCGTGCCTGTAATCCTTGCACTCTGGGAGGCCAAGGCAGGAGGATTGCTTGAGTTCAGGAGTTTGAGTTCAGCCTTAGCAAGAGTAAGACCTTGTCTCTAAAAATAGCCAGGCATTGTGGTGGGATTCTATAGTCCTAACTACTCAGGAGGCTGAAGCAAGAGGATGACTTGTGCCTGAGAATTTAAGGTTGCTGTAAGGTATGATGCAGCCACAGCACTTTACCCAGTGTGACAGAGTAAGATTGTCTCAAAAAAAAAAAAAAAAAGAAAGAAAGATAGCATTTTCTGGACCTAGATAGAGCAGATGGTTAGAGATACATTTTTTCAGATGGAAAGGATAGGAAGGCAGTCCAAGCAGAGAGACCACTTGGTTAAAAGGCTCCGAGGAGTGAAAACGCATGTGCTGTGTAGGTAATAGTGAGGAACTGCATGACTGGACTGGCGCAGGCTAAAAGGTAGGTTGAGTTGAGCTTATAAAAGGCCTGGTATGCCATATTAAGGCAGCAAAAGTTGTTACTGCTTTCTGTTATATTTTACTTATTGACTGTAGCATTGCCCCGTTATAGAAGAAATGGACAAATTTCTGAGTCTTACAGGTTTCTTCCTCTAGTCACATCTCATAATTTATTACGAATAAATAATTTTCTTTCTCTGTGCTCAAGTTTCCCCATCAAAATCTCATATCTTACTATACTTGAAGGACAAATATGCTGCAAAGCATTGAGAGTATTCTCCTTTTGGGCTTGCTCTTTTAGATGCGACAAAAAACAAGTGAGATAAAGTAGTTGTAAAAAGAAATTGTCTATTTGACTTGCATCCTATTTTGATAGCGTCTACCTTACTCTAATTTAAAATCAAGTTTGGAAAGTAGAGTAAGTCCTCATTTAACATCAATAGGTTCTTGGAAACTGAGGCTTTAAGTAAAATGATATATGATAAAACCAGTTTTACTATAAGCTAGTTGATACAAAGAGTTTAGAAAGATTTAAGAACGGCTAATAAAAACAAGTAAAGTAATCATTTACCTAGTTATTCCAGTTTAGAGTCTTAGGTGGCCGGAGCCTCTTACAACAGCTTAGGGCCTAAGATGGAAACCAGGCATGGATAGGATGCATTCCATCACAAGACACACTTCACACCCACATACACGCTCACTCAGACTGGGACAGTTTAGACACAACAGTTTATATCTCTTAGATGTGAAGAAAACCAAATACTTGGAAAAATACGTGCAGACCGCACACAGACAGTGGCCTTGGGTGAGAACTGATTTTTCTTTTCTCATCAGTGTTATTATGAGACAATGTTGGACAAAACATTGTGATTCCAGGACCTGCTATAATTACTAGTTCCTCCTCAATTTATGGAGAAAAGCAATAGTAAAGCACCAACAGTCCAAATATGTTTAAGGGTATAGATACTTTACTTAAAAGATGATCAAAGAGTTGAATTAACGTGAAAGAGTGCCGCATTGGTCCCTAAATTAGTGCCAATGCTAAAGAGTCTGGCTGCAGCCTACTTCTCTTCTTGTTTGTCTTTATAGCCATTTTGTACTGGCACTAAACGGCATAGATTTTAGGAAGTTATGAAACTCCAGTCTGTATTTATGTCCTTAGTATGGCTCCTCACGATGGGCAGCCACAGCAAAATTGTTGGTGGTGTCTTTTTCATTTTGGGAGAAGCCTGCTGGTCTTAAGTATCTTCTTGCTTCTTGTTCCAGTGAGAGGCAGGCGAGAGGTCAGTAATTCCATTTGCCCAACAGCTTCCAAGGGTCCTTTCCTTTTTATTGTAAGCTCTGTGTGGTTGAACTGCATTCACCCCTGCATCCAGAAACCTACAGCATATCTGAAAGTGATGCTGGGAGCACATGCTGGTGGAGTTTTTGTTTGTTTTTCCTTTTTTTTTTCCCCAAGATGTATGAAGTTGAGAGTGAATAAGTGCAGGTTGTTTTTTTTTTAAATTGGATCTATAGGGAGGTACCTTCAGAATTTTAAGAAAAGCGACCAAAGGTTGAAATAGAAATGGGATATTCTAAATGATGAGGTTTTGGCCATTGACGAAATTCATGTTCCTGTTCTTATTTGGACTCAGTACCTAAACATGAGTGGTTACAGGTCATGAATAAATAATTTCTTATCCATAAGCAGAGGTATCAGGGAAGAAAACACTTCATTATATAAATCCCCCCAGTCCTTAGCAGCACTACTGTAGGTTGTAATGTGGTTGTAAAGTGGAAAAAGTATTTTTTTTTCATGGTAAGTACACGTTCTCTTACCCTTTGCTTCAGTCAATTCTATTTAAAGGGAAATGAGATTGAGTATGAGAAAACAGTGCAGAGGGAGGAGCAAGAGAATTGCAGGAAAGGCAGAGAGAGAAGCATTTCCCAGCTGCTCCTGGCTGCTAGATGCATCTTGGTCTGGATGCACTGTCACTCATACAAGGACTAGTTAAAACTGAGCAAGTTGTCAACTTTGCTGAATCTTTCAGGGTTTTCTAGGATTAATAGTTAACCAAAAAATAACCATTATTAATCTTTCCTATTTGTTGAACATTAAGTAGGAGCTAGACCTATATATGTATATATTGCAAAGCTTTTAAACAACTCAGTGAAGTATTCTAATCCCCTTTTTGTTTATGAAGAAATTATACTGTAAGAGGTTAAGTGACTAAGTCATGACCATGCAGTTAGAGAATGACTCAACCAGGATTAGAACCCAGATCTATCAGGCTTAAAATTCTATGCTTCTAACCTTTACATTTTCCTGCCTTTGTCAGGAGATGAAAGATTCATGTCTTTTAACCTATTTGCTGAGAATAGGTAAAGCTGATGGGTAGGTTTATGATAAGCCAACCAGGATTTGGCATTTTTATTAGAAAATTTTTTTTAATTTTCTTTATTGGTGTCAACAAGCAATTTAAGGAGAAAGTTGAGCTTCAGCTTTCCAGGAAAATGCCTAAGATGAAATGAATAGAAACTTCTCTCCCCAGACAGGTAAACATTAGTTTTCTCCCTGGCTTTTGTCAGGCCAGCAACTGCCATGGCCTCTTCTGAAAGAGCCACTGTTCACCCAGTGACAGGTGCAGGCCAACTGTTGCCATGGTAACAGCAGGAGAAGCAAACCATTTAATTCTAGAACTAATAATTAAATGGGGGGTGAGGTCGGAGTAGGGAAAGGAATGGGGGGATAATTGTTGCAGAAGGGAACACTTAGCAATTACCAGCAAGCTGCAGATGAAAAGGCCAAGAACAGATGTTCCATCCCAGCATGTTCCTAGTTTTTGGTGCTCATCCCCTCTGGTTAGGAATTTTTGATAAACTAAAATGAAGGGTCAAATCTCCAGCCAACCAAATCTCTTTAAGGAACCACATGTGAAAAGAGCAATGTTTCATAGGCTGTGAAAAGAAATGCAAAGGGCCAGATAAATGACTACCCTAAAGGACCCACTCAGTCAGAAGCAATCTAGAAATGCTATCTAAATTCTGAAGGAAGAATTCATGCTTAGGGATAAAGTAGGATCCACAAAACATACTTACTGTGAATTTCTACTTTTATGGATGGACTGGAGGAAGGTGGCTTACTAGAAAGAAAATAAAAGACAGACTTACAGAAGTGATAAACTTGTTTAGGTAGTCGATCATCAAGGCTACTGGTCTGTCAACCCTTCAGAGATTGAAATTAGCTAGCACTCACTATTAATTATCTCATTTAATCCTCACAACAAGCTAGGAAGAAGGTACTATTCTTGTGTCAGACTCAGGGACGTTCATCACCGTAACCAAAGTCACAGAGGTAGTAAGTCAGTGTACTGAATTTTATTGTCAGTTACATTGTATTTATAAAATAGAACCTACATTACTCTATAGGGAAATCACAGTTCCAATCTAAAACAAAATCAGACTTGAGTAGATATAAGCTATCTAGAATTAAAAGAAAACAGTATTTTTCAAGCAAAACAGATAAACTACAAAATAAAAATTTCTAAATGACCAATACTGGAGAATTTGTTGTTGTGTTTTTGAGATCTATCAGGCTCACAGCTCAAGATTAGCCTTCTGTTCCGAGTCCTGATCAGGTAAATGAGTGTGAGTCATGATTCTTTCCTAACTTGTTTCTGTGGCTCAGAGTGGATTAAGGATCAGAAGAGGGGGTGACTTGGTGACATTAAATAATGCAGAGAGACTGTCCAAAGCTTATCTAATGATCTGTTTTAACCAAATTCCCATGATGTATGTATTTTTCATGGGGAAAAATGCCATAGTGTTTGAAAGTATTACTATATTCTTGTGTTTGTGTGTGAGAGTGAGATGGAGTTGTTTTACTTTAAAACACTGAGTCTGAGTGGGAGGAGAAACATAGCATTCATTCAGCTTCTTTGTTACTGTCTTTGGTGTTAGGGATATGGTTGTGGACAAAACATTCAAAGTTTTGGCAAAAGCTATTTATATACCCACACCTTCAAGTTCCACAAGTACCATGTCTTCAAAGAGCTAATATTCTAGAATCTTTCAAGTAAGGGTTGAGATATGGTATATTATTGAAAAATACATTTTAGGGCGGTGCTTGTGGCTCAGTGGATGGGGCACTAGCCCCATATACTGTGGGTGGTGGGTTTGAACCTGGCACCGGCCAAACTGCAACAAAAAATAGCTGGGCATTGTCATAGGCACCTGTGGTCCCAGCTACTTGGGAGGCTGAGGCAGAAGAATCACCTAAGCCCAGGAGTTGGAGGTTGCTGTGAGCTGTGATGCAACAGCAGTCTGCCAAGGGTGATAAAGAGAAACTCTGTCTGTAAAAAAAAATGAAAAACAAAAATACATTTTAAAGAGTCTTATTAGTATTAGACTTTTAAAATCTATTATAGAAGATAAAATTATTATTAACTTTTAAAATCTATTATAGAAAATAAAAATTGTGTAGGAAAATATGCAAAAGATAGCATAAAAGAACAGTATGGGTTGATAATTACTTCTTAAAACTATGAGCTTACCTTCAACAAACATTATTATAAGTTGATGTTGCCTTTGCAAGTGAAACAATTAACATCAAAATTTGGGAACTCTACTGACACAATAATTATGCTGGAAAATGTAATTTTGCCTGCATAATAGAGATGAGATTATTTCAAGGAGATCTCATTAATGTTCTGTTCATCAACAAAAAGCAGTGTAACCTTTCTCTTATTAGATTAGTGCAGGGTCATGATGCAAAAGGCTGTTGGAATAATTGTCAGTCCTTTGTTCTAAGAAAACAAATTAAGCACCATCTAGAAGACTAGAAATAGGAATTGGAATCATTGGAGATAGAAAAACAGTGTGGCTACCCATTCTGAAATCTCCATGAGCCTTCATCCTTTCTGCAAGATTCATTCTCTTGTCTATTTACTTAATTAGTTTTAATTAGTAGCTACTATGTACCAGGCAAAACTAGATGTTAGAGCTATAGTGGAAAGCAAAAACTAGACCAGGTACTTGCTTTGTGGTGCTTACCATGTAGTGAATGATGTCTCTTTCATATTTCAGGGTTTCAGAGATGTATATTTGTTCTGTGTCAGTTTAACTGTCTGCAAGTTTAAACAATTAATGACCTCCTAAAAAGATACATGTCACATGCAACTATAAATGGAAATCCCCCAAATGCAGGGCTTCCCAGATGTATTAGACTAAACATGAATTATTTAAGTTGTCAACTTGTTTTCTAAACTAGGGTTTCATGGTTTAATAAATTTGGTAAAAGCTATTTATACACCCACGCCTTGAAGTTCCACAAGTACCATGATGTGATAAAGACTATGATAATAAAATATGTTTACATTGTTTAATCTAGCCTTCTCAAACTTACTGGCCTTAAGATTATTTTAACCCCTATCACGTAAGTATCCTTTAGAGGCAGTCTCCCTCAAGATATACTGTGGGGAATGCCATGCATTCTCTTATAGATATTGGGACCTATTGCTTATGATTTGTTAGCCAGAAAGAGCATGTAAGAAATGTTTAAAGTCCGCGTATCCTTAGTTTGAAATTTTCTTTTCATTTTACTTTGCTTCAGATAACTGGAACATCTAGACCATTTCTCTGCTCTTATTGATTTATTTGCAACTCAATTAAACGTGTAGCTCTCAATTGCTTCTTGGACTTTTGCCTAAGATCAAGTGTAAAAGTGTAGCTGTTGGAGAGGGAGGGGCAAGATGGCAGACTAGAAGCAGCTTTCAACAGACACTCCTGTCCAGAAGGAGAAAAGTTGGACTAACGTGAACTAGGAGAAGTCAAAAGTGGGGAGTTCAGCCCAAGGAGTAGTGAATATCATCCCTACCTAGACAAACTGCAAGGCCAAGAAAAAGGAAGAAAGATAATAGAGGTCAGGTACTGAGCGTGCCTATTGCTAAGGGGACAGGAGACCCTTCTCCCAACCAGGAGGCCCACTTGGGCTTTCAGTGAGCCAGCAGGGAACTAAGGACCTCTCACCTCACCCCTCAGGAGAGAACTGCAAGGTCCTAGTTTTCCTGCACCTGAGAATTTTCACCTTTGAGTCCAGTCCCCTCCTGCCTGGGGCAAAAGTGAATATTCTCTCTGAAGTCCTGAGCCCACAGTCCACCCTTCCCCCTCTCTGATAGCCTGATGAGCTACCTTCTACAGAGGCCAGAGTATTTGGCAACTTCTCTGAGAGGCCCCTGCATTATGTGGGCTGCTGAACCCAGTGGCATAGCAACTTCTCTGAGAGGAAACAGTGGTGTTAAAGTTCTAGCTTTGGCATGGGGAGGTGAGGTCTCTCCTGGCTCTCATTCCTGCTAGAAGGGACCTTTGTCCAGGCTCTTGAAGAGCCCTTGCCTGGTGTCTGTGCCTGTGATCCCTGGCAGTCCTCTGAACTTGTTTGAGTGGGTATTATTTGTGCTGCCCGAGTGAGTTTAACTAGAACTCTCAGGTCAGAAATGTCAGCAGATTCTTATTCTCCGGCTGCCACTGGCTGGGGCAGCAGGTTCACCATTTATTTGACTTTGTTGGCAGTGAGGGATAGTTGGAGCATTGATGGGTGGAACTAGCAGGTCTGTCCGTGGATTCCCCTCATCTAGCTCTTGCGGGTGGGGGGGCAGGGGTCACAGCTATTCACATCTTTGGCAGGACAAGTTCCAGCGAAATACTGCGACTCCTTTTAATTGGGTAGAGGGCAGGTAGACACCAGAACAGGACCAGGTTGTACTATCTTACCAAGCTTGCCCTTAGAGACTCTCACTGTAGCCCTGGAAGAGAGCTTCATCGGGGGTGGAGATTGTTCTGTAGGGGAAGGGCCCCAAGCACAATCTCCAGCTCATTGGTGAAATCATGGTTAGCTCCAGTTCCCGGGGCCTCCCAATCCATTTTCACCCTGCCATTTTTAGTTGCCAAATAGATCTGTATGGTTTTTTCTAAGAGTCCTCAATTAGATTGTCTTTCAATAAATATCCAGGGACAATCATTTTAACTAAAAAGATATAATTAATATTTTAAAAGTTGAAAATATTCATGGAGAGGAGCCAGCAGAATTCTGGCACAATGAAAAATCAGAGCAGATCAACTCCCCCAAGTGATTACAAGGGAAATACAGCTGAAAATACCATCCATGGAGAAATTGATGAAATGTCAGAAATAAAGGATGGCAAATAAGATGATTGAAATTGAGGAGAAGATGGAAATAGAAATCCAAAAAACAGGCCGGGCGTGGTGGTGCACGCCTGTAGTCCCAACGCTATGGGAGGCCGAGGCGGGTGCATCACCTGTGCTCAGAGGTTTGAGACCAGCCAAGACCCCCCTGAGCTAAATGAGCCAGAGTGAGACCCCGTCTTTACAGTAACAACAGGACAACGAGACAGCCGGACCTTGTGATCCCAGCTCCATGGGGGGCAAGAAAACACTACAGGAGGAAGAAGTAATTAAAAAAAAATTTTAAAAAACCTTCAAAGTAAAAAAGTTGAAATAAAAAAAAATTAAAAAAAAAGAAAGAAATCCAAAAAATAGTGCAAACGTTGTCTCAAGAAAATAGTGAATTTAAAGACAAAGTCACCAAGGATGTGGACATAATGAGGAAAGATAGAGCAGAACTAAAGGCATTGAAAGAGCCATTTGAGGAGTTTCAAAACACAGTAGAGATCCTCAGTAATAGAGTAGAACATGGAGAAAAAAGAATTTCAGAAATTGAATACAAGACTTTTGAACTATTCTAATCATTTAAGAGGCAGAGAAAAGGAGAACAAAAACATAATATTCCTCAAGAGAGTTACGGGATTATTAGAAAAGTTCAAACATCCAAATTATAGAGATTCCTGAAGGAGAAGAGGATGGTTCTAAAGGCACTGATGCTCAACAATCTAATGGGCCATCTCAAGAAATTGGAAAAGGAAGAGCAGTCCAACCCCAAACCCAGCAGAAGAAAAGAAATAACCAAAATTAGAGCAGAATTAAATGAAATTGAAAACATAAGAATCATTCAAAAGATGAGCAAAACAAACAGTTCATTCTTTGAAAAGATTAATAAAATCAATAAACTCTTGGCCAGACTAACCAGAAACAGAAAATAAGATCTCTGATAATTTCAGTTAGAAATGATAAAGGGGAGATAACACCAGATAACAAAAGATCTTCAATGATTAGTACAAATAACTCTACCCAGAAATATGAAAATGTAGGCTCTGCACGGTCGCTCATGCTTGTAATCCCACCACTCTGGGAGGCCACGGTAGGTGGATTGTCTGAACTCAGGAGTTCGAGCCCAGCCTGAGCGAAAATGAGACCCCATCTCTAAAAATATCTGGGTTGTGGTGGGTACCTATAGTCCCAGCTACTAGGGAGGCTGGGGCAAGAGAATTACTTGAGCCCAAGAGTCCGAAGTTGCTGTGAGTTACTATGCCATGGCACTCTACCAAGAGTGACAAAGTGAGACTCTGTCTCAAAATATATATATATGAAAATGTAGAGGAAATGGACTAATACCTGGAATCATGCCACCATCCTAAACTCAGAAAGAATTAGAAATTTTGAATAGATGTATATCAAGCACTGATACTGCATCAATCAATACAAAATCTTCTAAAAAAGAAAAGTCCTTGACCAGATTGTTTCACACCAGAATTCTACCAAACCTTCAAAAAGGAACTAGTGAGGTGCATAATATATTGCATAATGTGTTCCAAAGCATAGAGAAGGAAGAAATCCTCCCCAACACGTTCTGAAGCAAGTATTAGCCTGATTCCCAAACCAGTAAAGAACTCAACAAAAAAGGAAAACTATAGGCTAATATTGTTAATGACTATCGATGCAAAAATATTCAGTAAGATCCGACCAAGCAGAATACAGCAACACATTTAAAAAATTATACATCATGATCAAGTAGGTTCTACCTCAAAGATACTAGGTTGGCTCAAAATACGTAAATCCATAAATGTAATTTATCACATAAAAGCATAGACCATGTGATTCTCTTAATTGAAGGAGAAAAGCCTTTTGACGATATCCAGCATCCTTTTTTGATAAGAACACTTAAGAAAATAGGCTTAGGTAGAACATTTCTTAAACTGATAGGCCATCTACAACAAACCCACAGCCAATATATGGAATGGAGTAAAACTGAAAGCATTTCCACTCAAAACTGAAATGAGACAAGAATGCTTACCATCATCACTGCTATTCAGTACAGTACAGGAAGTACTAGCCATTGCAGTCAGTCAAGAGAAGGAGATTAAGGGTATTCAGATGAGGACAGAGGAGGTCAAACTCTCACTCTTTGCGGATGACATGATCTTATACCTGGAAAACCCCAGGGACTCAACTACAAAGTTCTTAGAAGTGATCAAAGAACATAGTAGCATCTTGGGATAAAAATCAGTGCCTACAAATCAGTAGCTTTCATATATAACAATAACAATTAAGCTGAGAATAAAATCAAAGACTCCTTACCTTTTACAGTAGCTCCAAAGAAGATGAAATACCTGAGAATATATCTAACAAAGGACATGAAAGATCTCTATAAAGAGAACTATGAAACACTGAGAAAAGAAATAGCAGAAGATATTAACAAATGGAAGAACAAACGCTCATGACTGGAAAGAGTGAACATCATTAAAATGTCCATACTACCCAAAGGAATCTACAGAATTAATGCAATCCCCATCAAAGCAACAACATCATACTGCTTGTTTGTTTGGGATAGTGTCTCGCTTTATCGCCCTCAGTAGAATACTGTGGTGTCATAGCTCACAGCAACCTCAAATTCTTGGGCTCAAGTGATTCTCTTGCCTCAGCCTCTCAAGTAGCTGAGACTACAGGTGCCTGCCACAGTGCCTGGCTATTTTTAGAGATTGGGGCCTTGGTCTAGCTCATGGTCTAGCTTAAACCTGTGACTCAGGCAATCCACCTGCCTTGGCCTCCCAGAGTGCTAGGATTACAGGTGTGAGCCACCACACCCAGCCCAATATCATACTTTGAATTTGAAACTTACTTTGATTCAGCTCAGCGCCTGTTGCTCAAGCAGCTAGGGTGCCAGCCATATACACCAGAGCTGGCGGGCTGGAATCCAGCCCAGACCTGCCAAACAACAATGACAATTACAGCTTAAAAAGAAATAACTGGGCATTGTGGCGGACACTGTAGTCCCAGCTACTTGGGAAGCTGAGACAAGAGAATCACTTAAGCCCAAGAGTTTGAGGTTGCTGTGAGCTGTGACCCCAGGGCACTCATACCCAGCTTGAGACTCTGTCTCCAAAAAAAAAAAAAGCAGCTTACTTTTTTTCATATGGAACCAGAAAAAAACCCTGAATAGGTAATACAGTTCTTAGAAAAAAAAATCTGGAGGCATCATGTTACAAGACTTCAGGTTAGGCTCAGTGCCTGTGGCTCAAGCGGCTAAGGTACCAGCCACATACACCCAAGGCGGCGGGTTCGAATCCAGCCCGGACCGCCAAACAACAATAATGGCTGCAACCAAAAAATAGCCGGGCGTTGTGGCGGGCGCCTGTGGTCCCAGCTACTTGGGAGGCGGAGGCAAGAGACTCGCTTGAGCCCAGGAGTTGGAGGTTGCTGTGAGCAGTGAAGCCACGGCATTCTACCCAGGGGCTCAGCTTGAGGCTCTGTCTCAAAAAAAAAAAAAAAAAAGACTTCAGGTTATACTATAAATCTGTAGTGATCAAAACAACATGGTCCTGGCACAAAAATAGAGATGTAGATCAATGGAATAGAATAGAGAAGCTAGAGATGAACCCAGCCCACATATCACCATTTGATCTTTGATAAACCAAACAAAAGCATGCACTTGGGAAAAGAAGTCTTTTATTTAGTAAATGGTCTTGGGAGAACTGGTTAGCCACATGTAGAAGACTGAAACTGGACCAACACCTCTCACCATTGACAAAAATTGACTCTTGCTGGATAACAGATTTAAATTTAAGGCATGAAACAATAAAAAAAAATTTAGACAAGGGCAGTGCCTGTGGCTCAAGGAGTAGGATGCTGGCCCCATATACCGAGGTGGTGGGTTAAAGCCAGCCTCGGCCAAAAACTGCAAAAAAAAAAAAAAATTCTTAGGCAGCGCCTATGGCTCAGTGAGTAGGGTGCCAGCTTCACATACCAGAGGTGGCAAGTTCAAACCCAGCCCCGGCCCCTCCAAAAAAAATTCTAGGTAAGAGTGTGCAGGAAATGCTTGAATATATTAGCCTGGGAAAAACTTTATGAGGAAGACCCCACTGGCAATTGTAGCAACACCAAAAATAAATAAATGAGATTTGATCAAACTAAAAAGCTTCTGCACAGCTACGAATACCACAAGCAAAGCCAACTGACAGCCTTTGCAATAGAAGATTTTTACATGTTACAAATCTGACAAAGGGCTGATAACTAGAATCTACAGAAAACTTAAATTAATCAATAAAAAAAGACAAACAACCCCACTTATACGTGGACAAGAGACTTGAACAGAAACTCCAAAAATTTCAGATGAATGGCCAAAAACACAAGAAAAAATGCTCATCTTTAATTATCAGAGAAATGCAAATCAAAACCACTCTGAGATATCACCTAACCCCAGTAAGATTAGCCTATATCACAGAGTCCCAAAACTGCAGATGCTGGTGTGGATGTGGAGAGAAGGGAACAAGTATACACTGCTGATGGGATTGCAAACTAATACAGCCTTTTTGGAAAGAAGGAGAATCCTCAAAGGACTAAAAGTTGACCTTCTGTTTGATCCTGCAATCCCATTACTAGGTATCTACCTAGAAGAACAAAAATCATTTTACCACAATGACATTTGTATCAGAACATTTACTGTGACTCAAGTCATGATTGTCAAGTCGTGGAAGCAACCCAAATGCCCACTGATGTATGAAGGGATTAACAAACTGTGGTATATGTATGCCATAGAGCAGTATTGAGCCATAGTAAAAGATGGAGACCTTGCATCTTTTGTGTTTACCTGGATGGAGTTAAAACACATTCTTCTTTGTAAAGTATTGCAATAATGGGGAAAAAAATGTATATATAATGTACTCAATACTCATATGAAACCAGTATACAAACAACTACACACCCACCACTAATGATAAAACACAAATATAGAGTAGGAAGGGAGAAGGGAGGAAGAAGGAAGGAGGACAGTTGGCAGGAAGAACAGTCACTCAAATATTGGTTAAATGAATGAATCAGTCACAAGGACCATTGCTACATACAAAACAGTGACATCAGTCTAGTTTTAAGTCATTGCATAAAGTGGACTTATCCTTTTTTCCCATGATAGCTCCTTGAACATCAGGTGGCTATCATGTGCTTATCACATGTTGAGAGGAACCAAGAAAACAATGTATTATGCAAACTATTAAGTACAATATCTAAGGAGTAGTTTTTTGTTTTTTTTAAATCATGGAAGTACTCAGAATTCAGTGTGTCAGAAATTTTCCCAGTATGATGTCAAATGGATTATATACTAGGATCACAGTGGCTTTATTTAAAGGCTAAGAGAACAGGGCAGTGAGACCAGGATTTCGGGCCTTCAGTAGAACCTCTCTGTCTCTCAATTTTCTCATCAGTGCTGTAGGAGCAATGCTACCTAGTCTGCTTGTGTAAAGAATCAAGTAAGGTAGTATATGTGAATGTCAGTATATAAGAAATGCAAATAAGAGTAAAGGGTACCTTATATCCTTTAAAAGTATAAAGTACTAAGCAAGTGAGATAGGATAAATGAAATGAAGATGTCTTTTAATAATGGTATTTTATTTTTTGAGACCAAGTCTCACTTTGTCACCCTCAGTAGAGTGCTGAGGCATCATAGCTCACAGAAACCTCAACCTCTTGGACTCAAGGCACCCTCTTGCCTCAGGCTCCTGAGTAGCTGAGATTACAGGTGCCAACCTCAATGCCTGGCTGTCTCATGCTTGCTTGGGCTGGTCTTGAACTCCTGAGAAAAGCAACCCACCTGCTTTGGCCTCCCAGTGTGCTGGGATTACAGGTGTGAGCCACCATTCCTTGCCTATAATGGTATTTGTTAATTTGCAAGAAATAACAGAGGAAACAAGAAAATTAACCTTGATTCAGCACCTTTACCATTTACAGGATACATACAGACATCCCATTACCTGATTCTCTCAATTCTGAGAGGGGGTTTGCTATCCCCATAATACATAGATGAGGAAATTGAATGAGATTGTTTTCTAGGTTCCCTAACTAGACCTATAAATGAGAAAAGTCAACAATTAAAGTAGTAAGGTTTTCTTCTTCTTTGCTTTCTTAGCTATTGTTTTTTAAAGCTCTTTAATTCTTGTTTTTCCCTCACTTCCCCAAATGCTTCTACCTTTGACTTCGCCTTCTTAGTTTGTATCATCCTGTCTCAGGTTAGTAGACTAGAAGTTATCTTCAACATCTCTCTTGTTGCATTCCACATCCGGTTACAACAAATCCTGTCAGATTTACCCCAAGTATACATCAAATCCAAATCCTTCTCATGTCTTCTGTCTCACCGTCGTAGTCCAGACCACACAGTTTCTCTTCAAGAGTGCTTACTGCTTCCTGCTTGTTGCCATTCTTACTCATTCTTCCCCCCACCCCATTCAAAGATCAACTAGTTCTACCATTCAGAACACTCCAGTATGAATTATACTGTGTCTGAAATTTTCTTTACAGTATCACGGAGAATAGGACCCATGAAATCCTATGAGAGGAAGCTACTACCTTCTCTCCATGCTCACACCAACTGCTCACCCCATTGTTCACTTCAGTCGTGCTGCTTTCTTGCTCTTCTTCAAACAGGCTTCCTTCTCATGTCAGGGCCTTTGTGCTCATGTTCCCTTCCACCTGAATACTTGCCCCTAGATTTCCACGTGGCTTGTGCATTTTATCTGAGTCTCTGCTGCAGTATTATTTCTTTAGACCTTCATTCTTCACCCTTTGGTTTTATGCATATACTTGTCACTATAGGAAAATGTATTATGTATTCAGCTTATTTTCTTCTCCACTAGAAATAAGTGTCATACGGGTAAAAACTCTTGTCTTTTTCATAGCTGTATTCTGTAGAATATAACCTGATTAATTTTTATAATGAATAAATAGCTTCACAAACCCCGTTATCTAAGTTGTGGAGAATACCCTGGCTTGGAATAGGAAAACCTTAGATTCACTTGATTATATCCTCAGTCTGTCACCTTATGCAGGTCATTTACCCTCAGCAGTGAATTATGAGTCAACTTTTATTATCCACAGAATGGGATAACATTTGGGGAGGGATTAAATGAACAAATGTGTAAGAGCCCTTTGATTATAGACATGGAAGAAACTCTAGATGTTCCCATCTCCCTTGAGGACAGCCCTGGTAGAGGATTTATACAGGTGTATTTCTTCAGTGTTTCTCTGCAGCTCTATACCCGTACAACTTGGCAGACACTCTACTCTGGCAGCATTAGAATCTCAAGCTTAGGACCTTTATTCATCCTCAAAGCCTGACCTAAAGAATAACTTGGCCAAACCATATGGTTCTCGGTAGCTATGTGGAATAATGATTATGCATCGTAAGTTGCTAAGAACCAAGTAACATTAAGGCATCCAGGGGCGGTTCACTTTCACAGGGGTACCTTAATGATAGGAAAGCCTCTCTTGGTTATTTCCAGTCTTGTTTTGTCTAGAACATAGCAGACTGTGCTTAAGTAAATGAGTAACACTGTTATTACAGAAATGAGAACTATACTAATACTGTTTGGAATGAGAAAACTTATCCCATACAGTTGCCAAATTGATTTAAACACTAAGGAACTAACCCTTCCATCTTTTTTTTTTTTTTTTTTTTTTTTGAGACAGAGCCTCAAGCTGTCCCCCTGGGTAGAGTGCCGTGGCATTACAGCTCACAGCAACCTCCAACTCCTGGGCTCTAGCCAGTCTCCTGCCTCCGCCTCCCAAGTAGCTGGGACCAC
>CAUYTI010060520.1:0-31273 GCA_963575145.1 Galago senegalensis | reverse complement strand
CCATATCTTAAAAGAAAAAAAGCATAAGAAGATACTCTCTAAGCAAATCCATATCTTAAAAGAAAAAAGCAGCTACTCCTTATAAGGCAAGACATCCAAATACAGTTAATGATCAACCTGAACCAGCTCTGACATATATCTTCATGGGACTGCCAGCAATCCAGGAGTCTTTTTTGTTTGTTTATTTGTTTGTTTGTTTAGCAGGCCCAGATGGGGTTCAAACCCACCAGCTTTGGTGCCAGTGGCCGGGACCGTAACCACTGAGCTACGGGCGCCCAGCCAGAGCCTAAGAGTCAAAAATAGCCTGGACTATATAGTAAGAACCTGTAGCTAAAAAATTTTTTTTGTTAAATTATGCAGACATGGTGGTGATGCTTAGGAGGTTGAGATAGGAGGATTGCTTGAGCCCAAGAGTGCAAGGCTGCAGTGAGCTATGATTGCACCACTGTGATCCAGCCTGGGTGACAGAGTGAGACCCCATTTCTCTTTTTCTCCTTGTTCTTAGTCCCCATCAGACCTTAAGAGACCTCATCTCTTAAAAAAGAGAATGTTTACCTTCAGATTTTCTATATCATGTACTATAAGAATAAAAACAGTAGTGTCTAATTACACAAAATAAATGCACTTTAAAAAGAAAAATATTTTGGGTGGCACCTGTGGCTCAAAGGAGTAAGGTGCTGGCCCCATATACCAGAGGTGGTGGGTTCAAACCTGGCCTTGGCCAAAAACTGCAAAAAAAAAAAAAAAAAAAAGAAAAATATTTTATCATTTCTTCAATTACAGTTTCACAAATAAAACATATCTTAAGTCAGTCAGCCTATTAAAATTTCTTATATCTTATCAAAAGTGAAAAAAAATCTTGAAAATTATAGTCAACATTTATACTAGTTTTATAACAGAATCTTCCCCTGATAACACATGGATATTAAACCTAGAAATGGTTAACTGAAGGCTACTAAAAATTTTAACACTATTGAATATTCCATATGAAGACTGCAAGTTTAAAGGTGATATATACTTACATTTGATCCTTAGGTTTCCTGCAGCCATTTAAGAATGTGGGTCAAAGAGAAAGTTTTAAAATGATTAAATAATTTTGTTTCAGAACACATTGATTTCGGCAAAATACTTACATTTTAACACAACTTAATACTGAAATAACTACTTTCCAGTTTAATCAGGTAGGCAGTTTGGAAGTTCTTAGTTTTTAACTTATTTTATTTTATCTTATCTTTTTTTTTTTTTGAGACAGGGTCTCAAGCTGTCGCCCTGGGTACAGTGCTGTTGCATCACAGCTCACAGCAACCTCAAACTCTTAGGCTTAAGCGATGCTCTTGCCTCAGCCTCCCAAGTAGCTGGTATTACAGGTGCCCGCCACAACAATAATGCTTGGCTATTTTTTGGTTGTAGTTGTTATTGTTGTTTGGCGGCCCGGGCTGGATTCAAACCTGCCAGCTCTGTGTATGTGGCTGGCGCCTTAGCTGCTTGAGCTACAGGTGCCGAGCCTATCTTATTTTATTTTTACAGAGTCTTACTTTGTCACCCTTAGTAAAGTGCTATGGTATCACAGCTCACAGCAACCTCAAACTTTGGGGCTTAGGTGATTCTCTCCCCTCAGCCTTCCAAGTAGCTGAGATTACAGGCGCCTGTCACAATGCCCAGTTATTTTTAGAGATGGGGTCTTGCTCTTGCTCAGGCTGGTCTCGAACTGTGAGCTCAGGCAATCCATCTGCCTTGGCCTCCCAGAGGGCTGGGATTAGAGGTATGAGCCACTGTGCCCAGCCCTAATTTTTTTTTTTTTTTTGAGACAGAGTTCCATTATGTTGCCCTTGGTAGAGTGCTGTGGCTTCACAGCTATAGCAACCTCCACTCTTGGGCTTAAGCAATTCTCTTGCCTCAGCCTCCCAAGTAGCTGGGACTACAGGCACCTGTCACAATGTGTGGCTATTTTTTGTTGCAGTTGTCATTGTTGTTTAGTTGGCCCAGGCTGGGTTTAAACCTGATAGCCTCAGTGTATGTGGCTGGTGCTATAACCACTATGCTATGGGTGCCAAGCCCTAATTTTTGTTTTTTAAAAAACAGCTTACTTAGCATATAATTTACCCAGTAACATGTACAAATTAATGATTTCAGGTCACAGGGTAATGCAATCTTCAACTTAAATTTAAAATGAATGAAATTTATTGATTTGTTTTTGCCATTTATATAATTATGTTTATTAAAGAAAACACACAAAAAATGAAGAAAACTACTTTATCTACAGACAACCATATTAATGTTTTGGTATATTTCTTTCTAGTATTTTTCCTTATGTACAGTTTTTTATTTGGATTTTTTGTTTTTATGTTTTTTGTGTATTTATGACATACTATAGAGTTTTATATTCTTTTAGTACTTTTCACACATTACCTTGTTAATAACAACTAACAGTTAACTTATTGAGTGCTTATTATTTCCTAGTATTGTTCTGGATGGCATCAAGTATTTAATACTGTCAGCAACCTTAAGAGATTATTCCCATTTACCAATGAAAAAAATTGAGGTTCTAGAAGGGTAAGAGGTCCAAGATCACAAAGGTAGAAAGTAGTAGAGAAATGAACACAACACAACCAAATGCATAAAATTCCAATGTTATAAACCATATTTACTCTTATAGATTTAGCTATTTATAATGCTTTACTATTATAAATAAAGCTATGTTATCTTTTTTCTATAATTTTCTTTTTTTCTTAGTATTTTATCATTAGGATAAATTTTCCAGAATCAATATTATTCTGTCAAGGAATGTGAGCTGTTTTAAGGCTCCTGATGCATATGGTAAAAGTGTTTTCCCAAAGGGTTGAACTAATTTCCACAGTTATCAGTGATGATAGTGCCTGTTTCATAATAACTTCACATACTGTGGTTTACTTTCTTCAATCTTTGGGAACTGTTGCTGTAACTTTATATTTCTTTTATTACCGGCAATGTTGAACATTTCTTTATATCTGTGCATCAGTTTCATTTCTTCTTTTGTGAACAGTCTGACGTTATCTTGAAAATTAAGTTAAGAACTGTTCTAAACCTCAGCTGATAAGGTAAATACATTTAAAACATGAGGGTTTCCTTAACAGCAAACATCTGACTTATTGATACTAAAATCTACCATTAAATCTCACAAGAAATAGAAGTATAACCTATCTTTATTATACACTAGAACAATAATTCTTATGTTAGTTTTTAAAAGGCATGAAATAATCTTTCATTCTTAAGTACTTTCTTAACTGATAACTAAATTTAATTGGTTTAGGTAAGTTGGTTGTTATCTATCATTCCTGTTGATGACTACATAAATACACAAATAAGAGAAAATATTTCTTAGGTATCACAAAAGGATATAATAAGGGTTTTCTAACAATAAAGAAGCCATTCGGGCTTCTTTAATCATAGGACGGGCCATTAGTGTTCGTCGCCTCCAGTAATACTAAGGAAAAAAAAGATGACATACTTAAAAGAATATATAATCACATCTGTTACGGAGAATATGTTAACAAATTATATAGAGACTAAGGCATTATGAGAAAGTCTTACATGGTCTCCTGTTCCAGCAAGATGAATGCAGACAGGTCTGTATTTGCCATTCCATTCTTTAGGCACAATAAATTGAAACCT
Source organism: Galago senegalensis (assembly GCA_963575145.1). Classification (NCBI taxonomy): domain Eukaryota; kingdom Metazoa; phylum Chordata; class Mammalia; order Primates; family Galagidae; genus Galago; species Galago senegalensis. The sequence continues at coordinate 27,622 of CAUYTI010060520.1, read as the reverse complement.
ATTTTTAAAAAACAGAAAACACACATCACTGAAATTCTCTTTAAAAGGCTTTCAATTCTTAAAAATTTTATAATTAAAATATCTGGGAGAAAAGATAATTCAGAATTTTGACATTCAAATTTTACATAATGAATACTTATATTTGTCCAAAAATTACCAACATCTTCTAAATTTCTTTTTTTTTTTTTTTTTTTTTTGATTAGCAGACCTGGGCCAGGTTTGAACCCACCAGCCCTGGTACATGTGGCTGGTACCCCAACCACTGAGCTACGGGTGCCCACCCCTAAATTTGTTTTCTACTAGGATATTAAAATATTAAATTCAACATAAACACAAATTTATTGTGATTATTCTTTTGGGTTTTTTTGTTTGTTTGTTTGGAGACAGAATCTCACTCTGTTGCCCCAGGCTAAAGTGCCCTGGCTTCAGCCTACCTCATAGCTACCTCAAACTCCTGGGTTCAAGTGATCCTCCTGCCTCAATCTCTCATGTAGCTGTGACTACAGATTAAATCAAATTAATCATATTTAATTTATTTTAAATGTTAATTTTACATTCAATTTTTAACTTCAATGTATATATGTTTAAAATTACATGAGCCTATTAATTTAGAAATACTGATCTTTCCATACTCTGAAATAAACAACTATTTTTTAAAAAAATAAGAGAAAGCTTAGTAGTAAGCATGAAATCAGAACATATGAATTATCTACAACTGTTACTTTACAGAGTATCTCCTTTCTTTGGTATAATTTAGAATGTAGAATAAAAGTAACACTTTTGAGAACTTAATGCTGAATACAAGGATAACTAATTTTATTATAAATGCACACATACATACATATGCACATACCATACACTCATATTTCTAAAAATAGAGTACAATTTCATGAAAACCATGAGCATTTTATTAGCAAGTTTGCATAATATAAAATGAGTACCAACATTTCTGAGAAATGTAAAGTCAATTATCAATTTAAAAAACATTTTCACCTGGGCAGCACCTGTGGCTCAGTTGAGTAGGGCACCGGCCCCATATACCAAGGGTGGTGGGTTCAAACCCAGCCCTGGTCAAACTGCAACAAAAAAATAGCTGGGCGTTGTAGCAGGTGCCTGTAGTCCCAGCTACTTGGGAAGCTGAGGTAAGAGAATTGCCTAAGCCCAGGAGTTGGAGGTTGCTGTGAGCTGTGACACCATAGTACTCTACGGAGGGTTCATAAGTGAAACTCTGTTCCCCCCCCCAATATATATATATTTTCACCTAACACTGAAAAAAATGAAATCATTACAGACTTATAAACTATCTCTGTAACAATATCAATATTTAACCAGAAGATATTTTAAAATATTTCTTAACTTTTATTAGAAAAAATTCAATCTTTGATAAATTTTAATACTAAATTATGCCAAATTAACATAAAATTATTAAAAGTTTCTCAAATTAATGTTGTTTTTTTTTTTTTTGAGACAGAGCCTCAAGCTGTCCCCCTGGGTAGAGTGCCATGGCATTACAGCTCACAGCAACCTCCAACTCCTGGGCTCAAGCGAGTCTCTTGCCTCCGCCTCCCAAGTAGCTGGGACCACAGGCACCACCACAACGCCCGGCTATTTTTTGGTTGCAGCGGTCATTGTTGTTTGGCGGGCCTGGGCTGGGGATTCGAACCCACCACCTTAGGTGTACGTGGCTGGCGCCTTAGCCGGTTGAGCTATAGGCGCCCAGCCAATTCTACAGTCTTGCTGTCACATGACTCTTTGGATTTATAAAGGCTTGTGGGCAACTCCTGATAGCCAAGGCAAGTCGTACAGCTCTGGGTACCTTAGCTCACCTCCTATTTTTTCTTCTTGGTAAGTCAACTGAAATTAATTGAAGATAAAGCACTGAGCTTATCAAGAAGAAAATCTGTCAAGAGCCAGGACAAATTTTCAGGTTTGTGCGTTAACAAATTGTTCACGATAAGATCCCAATTTCGCGCTTGTTTCCTGGGAAACTCACATTTATTATGTGTTTTCTATGTGTCGGGAACTGAACCCTTTATATGAATTACATTTAACAAAAATGTCCTCTGAGGCTGTGGCAGATAATGAAGCAAACTGAAGACAGTAAAGTAACTTGTCCAGGATCACACAACCTAGGAGTAGCTGACCCAAGTTTCCTTAGCGGTCTCGCCCCAGAGCTTGTGCACTGACCACCATCCTCTTGTGACTCTCAGACTCAGATGTTGTATGTGATAAATGCTGAAATCCCTGTAATAGTTATTTTCCTTAACATTAATGTTTTCAAACCAACCCCCAATCATCACAAATATACAGTGTCATCTTTAAGAAGCATAGGGTGAATGAGACCATTTCTGATCCCTCTTCTCTTTCCTGCCATTCTTTCTCACCAGAGTTGCAAGTGACGTCTACCTTTCTGCTGTGTAAGCTTCCTCTATACTAGATTCATACAATCCACATGGGGGGAGCGCTTACCATCTTGCATGGCATCATTCTTAAATTATTTATTTATTTATTCATTTATTTTTTAGAGACAGAGTCTCACTCTATTGCCCTCAGTAGAGTGTTATGTGTCACAGCTCACAGCAACCTCCAACTCCTGGGCTTAGGTGATTCTCTTGCCTCAGCCTCCCAAGTGGCTGGGTCTACAGGCACCTGCCACAATGCCTGGCTATTTTTTTTATCGCAGTTTGGTGAGGCCTGGGTTTGAACCCGCCACCCTGGGACCAGCGCCCTACCCACTGAGCTACAGTCGTCACCCAGCATCATTCTTTACTACAGATAAAAGAATGAACTCTTTGGTATCTCACAGGTGAACTCTTTGGTATCTCACAGGATTGCTCCCAGAGTACTTTGCTTCTTTGATTCATTTTATCTTAAATCGTATTTTGTAAGCTAATGGACAGAAAAGAAGGATTAGTCATTAATGAAGAACATAGGGGCCAGGCACAGTGGTTCATGCCTGTAAACTTAGTACTGGGGAGGCTGAGGCAGGTGATTGCCTGAGCTCAGGAGTTTGAGACCAGCCTGACCAAGAACAAGACCTCGTCTCTAAAAATACCTGGGTGTCGGGGACACCTGTAATCCCAGCTACTCGGGAAGCTGAGGCAAGTGAATAGCTTAAGGCCAATAGTTTGAGGTTGCTGTGAGCTGTGATGCCATGGCACTCTACCAAGGGTGACAAAGTAAGACTCTGTCTAAAAAAAAAAAAAAATACATAAATATATGTTTGGTCCAGTACTTGATAGAGTACTTTGCACAGGAAGAAGTGTTTGGGCTTTCTCTCCATGGCCTGACATAAGGTTATGTTCCTAGATGGCCACACTGTGCAGCAAATTTGTGCTCAAGCAACTGCTGCTTGGCACGCACTTTTTCCCCCTCTGTATAAAAGTGCACAGGACCTTTCCCCTTTGTGGACCGTGGATCGCAGATTGTGAGGTATAACTTAATTCCCTAGCCACCAGGAGCTAGGGCCGACCTCCCATGTAACTTAGCTCACCAGCCAAGAGCTGAATAAAGCTGTTACACCTGCCCTCCAGGCCTGAACTTCTCTCTGGTCTGGCCCAATTGGAACACCGGCATTCCAGAGAGTCAGATTACCTCCTGTGGAGTATTTCTGTTTGGGAAAGCTTATCTCTTGCCATCTTGAAGCCTTATGAATGCCAACACAGGTAAGAAAGACATTTTATTTTTGCCCTGACAATGTCCTGTGGATCAAACTCTAAATTGATCTATTAATAAACATGAGATAGTATTACTGATGTGTTGCTACCATCTTTTGCTGTTTGCTTAATGCTTGTGCATTTTTTTTTTGTGTTTTCTGACTCTTTTCTGTTTTCTAAGCAAATAGCAAAACACTTAGACATGGTAACATTTCTCCCTACTTTATATATTTCCCAATGAGATTCAAGTGTGGATATGCTAATAAACTTTTTCCAGGTGGTATGTATTTTATTACCTCAAAGAAGTAATCCCTTGGATGTATGTGTGTGTGTGTATATAGTTTTCTTCTTTTTCCTCCTTTGAAATAAAATATACATTTTCATGAGCTGCAGGAGATAGTAGCATGGGGGAAATAAATTGTTCCCAAAAAAGAAAAAGTAGTTTAGCACAGCTGGTATGCCAGAATGTTAGTGATCATCCTAGGGCATCATTAAGCTAAGGTTTCTCCTACTGATCTTCAAAATAAAACCTTTAAGGTGAGGACAGAGATCAACATCTGTTAGTTCACTTACTAATTCTAGTAAGTGCGTCTCTACCTGGTTAACAAAAACATTTTTCCCCCCAATTTTTGTTATCATGATGATGAAAGGAAGACATTTATAAATAGAAATGAAGCATTCACATCATTTTTTTCTCAATTATCTTAACAGCCTGGAAGTTGACTCCTTTCCCATCCATTCCTTTTCAAAAGTTTTTGTGCTCTAAAATCCTAGGCCAGAGAGAAATGCAGAGAGGTTCATGAATGATAATTCCTGCAGAATCGCTGACTTGAGGAACATAGACACTCTTACAAGAAATGTCTGAAAAATGAGAATGGCCTAAAATTCTTGTGCATAATGGTCAGGATTTTGTATTGCTCTGGAGAAAGTAAATCACTTTCCCTCCTGATTCTGTAGCAGGGAGTTTCTATCCTCTTTAGCTTCTAGATTAGAAAAGTACCTAGAGATCTTTTCTCTGGAGACTTTGAAACACAGCAATCTTGCTCAGAGTGAACAGCACAGACCCCTGTTTTGGTCAGGAACATTATTTAGGGGCTAGCAGGTTTTACAACGGCTTTCTCTGCATATCTTAGTGATGACCCTTGTGCTTTGCTCTTATCATTTGAGGGACTGAAGCAGAACAGTAAATACTTTTTGCAATTGGCACTGATGAAGTTCTTTATCTACTGAAGTTTTGACATTACATGGAAACCTTGCTGCTATGGTTATTTCAGTATATGGAAAGGAATCTATTGGACGTGTATAAAGGAACTCAATAAAGTGGGCAATAACTTTTGTATAAAGTCTAAATAAGCTTTTATTCTCTAATAATTGGATGGCGTCTAATACCAGACTTATTCAACACTTCAACTCCTATTTATATGAAAAACATAGGCCTTTGAAAGTCAACTTTAACAATTATTGGCCATTTACTTTGTGTAAGGCTTCACGCTAAGCAACTTGGGGAAATAAAAAAGATAAATAAGACCAGAGTCATGCTCTCAAGAAGCTATTATCAGTTTGAATTGTCAGCCTCTCTGCTGAAGCACTCTGCCTCCCTGAAACTTCTGAAAAGACTCCATGCTGTGACTTCCCAGGTAACATTAAAGTAAATTAAATGTAATTTGTCTTGATTTTTTTTAGACTTTCACAATGACCTTTGAAATAATTGTAATTACAAATTATTATGAACTTGATGCCATAAAGCATGACTTAAGTATACCATACACAATCTTTTATTGAAACTAATTTCTTGAAACTAATTTTGCATATTTATAGCCAATGCTTTAGATATAGTGCCTACAGCACTAAGAAATCTTATGGTAGGTTCTAGAGGACAAAGACTGTACACAGTGAATTGAACATCCTAAGAAAATGTATTTTGATTTTAAAAATGAGCAATCTTTGCCCAGTGTGGTGGCTCACGCTTGTAATTCTATCCCTCTGGGAGGCTGAAGTAGGTGGATTGCTTGAGCACAGGCATTCAAGACCAGCATAAGCAAGAGTGAGACCCCATCTCTACTAAAAATAGAAAAATTAGCCAAGTATTGTGGCAGGTGCCTATAGTCCCAGATACTTATTTAGAAGACTGAGGCATGAATTTTGCTTGAGTCCAGGAGTTTGAGGTTGCTATGAGCTATGAAGTCGTGGCACTCTACCCCGGTCATCAGAGTGAGACTATATAAAAAAAAAAAAAAGAAAGAAAGAAAGAAAAGAAAAGAAAATTAAAAAAAAAATTAAAATGAGCAACTTAGCTCTGGTATAAAAAGTTATCCTCAAGTAATAAGAATACTTTAATAGACTGAACAGTTCAATTCTTAGAATATGCCTAAAGGCAGCTTAATGTTTTTGTATACCTAATTTTGTGTCTGTATGTGTTTGCATTTTTTCCCAGAAAGCCCATTGTTGGTAATTTTCTCAGCATGAATTCTATTCAAATTAACAAAATGAAAATTTTGGTATTACCACTGTCTATTACGCCAGTGTCTAAAATCCAGCATTTTAACCCAGAAAAAAAGAGACGTGATAGTCACTTTTCTTAATTATAGATACTGATCATATAAGGTACTTTTGTTCTGGGTCTAGCTGCTAGTCCTCTTTGCAACCTGGGAAATAATCTCATAATTAGTTCACACAGCCCTGGTACTGCACACGGAGCATGATAAAGACTAGCACACCAGGCTTCAGCCGTTCCTCCGTCATTTGTTATCCAGACGAGCAATTCCCAAGAAAATCGTGTTTTAATCAATTCTTTGAGGATTTAGGAGGAGGGGACAAAGGGATTGGACAAGGCAAATCAGACTTTTTAAAATTCTTGTGTGTTTTCATTATTCAAATAGCTGTCAGGAAGATATTGCATCAGCAAGGAATATATTGTCTAAGCATTTTTAATGAAAACATACATCTATTAAGTCTTGGTTCCATTTATGGCCAAATATCCGGCAAATGACTTTTTTCTGCCTAAAGTCTCCACAAGGTTACCAAAAAAAAAAAAAAAAAAAGTATGTGTAATGTAATACAACAGAATGTATTTATTTACGAGTAGTAATATAACAGAAACTAAGATCACATTAATAATCATGAATGTTAAACTCAGCTTCACCATAATTATGGCAAGAACACAATGTCACCTGCTTTCTGTTTAGCTGTAATAGATCACCAGATGAGTTTGGTTTCAGGAGATTTCAAAATCAGTTTTGTTTCCTTCGGGAAGTCCTAATAACTCTCTAAGTGTTGTTAACTATCTGCATATTATTATAGAACATAATTTTGTTTAGAGCAAAGCAGTCAGTGAAACGTAGCTGGAAGAGTCCTAGATTTGGGCATAAATGACTTGGGTTCAACTTTTATTAGAGCTCTTATTTAATAATTGCAACTTGATAAATGTATCAATTTTTCAGATTATTAGTCTCATTTTTCTGGACACAGCGATGTTATTCCTCTCTTATAGGGCTACAATAATACATTGGATCAAAATCACTTTGCAAACGGAAAGGCATTGCATGCTTGTGCACTAATGTAACTCTTAAATAATTGTGTGTGTATGTTGCTGAAAAAATTGCACGGATACCTGTTAAAATGGCAGGGAAGACTGCTCAAGACTATTGCAACTTGGGTCAAGATTACTGCAGTGCAAGGGAGAGATTAAATTCAGCTCTGTGGAAAGAAAAGGTGGGAGAATTTTTAAGTGCTGGGTAAGCTAATGGAAAAGTACTGAGTACATTTTGGGGAGGTTTGGTCAATGTGTTTAGGCCATCTGTGTCAGCTAATTGTTATTTAATGAAGTCAGACTCCTACCTTCCCCACAGAGATGGAGAGATAGTGACCCTGTCTTTCTTGATGATTATATTTCAAAGGCAAGCAGATGAGAGAAAATTTACATCTCATAGGGGCAGAGAAATAATTTACAATTGCATGTTTTCTAAAAGGAATACTGTAAGAATAAGTAAGAGGAAAGGGGTATAGAGTCAGGAAGAAGCCCTTCTAAAGTTTAGTCCAGCTGAGGACGGCTTGGTCAATGTTTATCAAGATAGTCAAATCCCTTTAGAAAGGCAAACAGCTAAATGGGCACAAATATACCTCGGATTTCTTGTTTCTATTCACTGCTGAGAGAAACTCAGATGTCATTGCTACTACGTCTATCCTGAAATTCATTTTCTGGTGTTGGAGTGGCAGATTTGTAAATAATGACAGGCAAATACTTCAAAAAACAACAGTGACAAGAATTTTTGCAGTACTTTTTTTTTTTTTGAGATTTATTCACCTATGTAGCCAGATGAACTTATGTGGTGATAAACATATACAAGTTGTATCCTTTAATTCAGGTACATAAATAAAAGAAGTATCCAGTATTGACAAATTCTTCCAGGTGTTGCTGCTAGCACTGCTACTGCTTGGACTGTTATCCATGCAGAGTCACAAGGCTCTGGACTTAATTTTTCCTGGATTCTTGTTCTGTAGTTCTTGGGGGAAAGTATTTGACATTGCTGATCCTTTTCCAATGGTCTTGCATTTCAATTGCATCTCTAACTCAAGAGTTACTAAATAGCACCTATTTATTATGGTAGGGTTGTTCTTTGACCATGTTAAAATGGGGATTCTTGACAGTATTTTCTGATAGAGCCCGTGACCTGGGCACCCATTCATTGACTTAGTGAATAATGAGATTCAGAATTTAAATTCCCACAATTCGTATTAGTACAAAAAGGAAATACAGCAATCAGAGCAATTGCATTGTTTAATTCCTTAATGGTTATAAAACACTATCACGCACATGAATTTATTTGCTTCTTACAAAAACCTTGTAAGCCTAGTAAATCTTGACCTCATATTACAGGAACTAAAATAAGCTCAGAGATATTATGTAATGTGACAATTTGTGCAGAGGGTAAGGGTTAGAGCTGGGTCTGGAAGCCTATTCTGCAGGGTAAAAGAAACAACATAGGGTGCTGGGGGAGAATATAAATTTTAAAAATACACTAGACTTGTGTTTAAACTCCTTACTAAATGGACTTATTTAATTTAATTCAAAAGCTTGTAATTCTTCATTGTAAAAAAGATACTGTGAAAAATGGATGAAAAACATTCCTGGAAAAAAATCTCATGAACGTGTTGCCTATAGTTCCACTTTCCACCATGTTCTCCTCATTCCCCTCCAGACGTGAGCCCATTCCTCTGCTATCGCATCGTGCATTTTTGGCTAAAAAGTGAAATAAGAAATCTGAACTTACCATCTTATAATTTTAAATTCAGCTTTATTTAGGCACGATTTACATACAACAAAATTCACCTATTTTAAGTGTACGGTATGAATTTTGACAGAGGCACACAGTTGTGTAACTATCTCCAAACCAAGATTCATTTAAAACATTTCCTCCATGTCCATATGTTCACTTTGCCTCTTTTTTAGCAATCTCCATCTCCAACTTCAGCAGCCAGAAAACTTAGGGCTTTATCTTTTCAAGAATGTCACATAAAAGGAATCATACAGTATGCGGCCCTTTGAGGTATCTTTCACTTAGTAGAATAATTTTTCTATTCATCCATGTCAATACTTGCACCAATAGTTGGTTCCTTTTTGTTGCTGTGTATGGATTCACCATAGTTTTTTGAATCCATTTAATTGTTGATGGACGTTTGATTTGTTTTCAGGTTTTGGCCATCGTAAGTAAAGCTGCTTTAAATATTTGAACACAAATCTTCACGAGGGCACATGATTTCATTTTTCTTGATTAAATATGCATGACCTCACCCAATGTGCATGATGCAATGGTAAATTTCAAAACTATTAAAAATGAGTGTAATTGTGATGGATGTGTTACTTAGTTCAATGTAAGCATTTCACATTGTACATTGAAGTAGTACCCTGAACCCCATCGATGCATCAATGTACAATGTTATGATTTAATAAAAAACAATTAAAAAATAAATATGCATGAGTGGAATTGTTGAGTTATATAGTAAGACTGCCATTAAGTTTATAAGAAACTTCCAAACCATGTTCAAAGTGGTTGTAATATCTTTCATCCCTCACAGTACTATTTCAGAGTTCTAGTTGCTCTCTGTCTTCAGTAACATTTGATATTGTTAATTGCTTTGCTTTAGCCATTCTAGTGGGTGTGTAGTGCTATCGCAGAGAGGTTTAGCTTTGCATTTCCATAATGCTTGAAAATATTAAGCATCATTTTATGTGCTTTCTAGTCTTTATTTAACACCTTTTGACAATACATGTGAAGTCTTTCTTTTGTGCAATTGATCTGTATGTTTATCTTTTCTCTAATATAGCACTGGCTTGATAACACAGCTTTACGGTGAGTCTTGCAATAAAATAGCACAGGTCTCCCAACTTTTTACAACTATTTTGGCTATCTGAGAACATTCACATTTCTTAATAAATATAGAAATCAACTTATCAGTCTGTACAAAAAAACTATTGATATTTTGATTGGGATTACATTGAATATACAGAAAAATTTTGGAATAATCACTGGCTTACCAATATTGAGTATTCAGATCCATTAACATGGGATATATTTACTGTAAGGATTAACAACTTATTAACAGCACATTCAAGAAAATAAAAAAGTGCATCTTAGAAGGAGGTGCCCTAAGACCTTGCTAATTAAGAGAAACAATACAAAAGAACAGAGAGGCGTTTAACATGTGCACACATTCCAAAGAAATTTACTCATATCACTCTCCACCTCCTTCCTACCTGTCCTAACAATACTAGCCTAGCACAATCCAGGACTACATGCATAATCAAATTTAGAGGTACCCCTTGTTCCCCCACTAACTGAACCTATATAAACCCCTACCTATTACAATAAACAGCTTCGGCTCAGTCCCTTTCCAAGTGTGTCTGTCTTTGTCTTGTTTGTCTTCCCCTTTCATAAGCCAACTCCCCAACCCGCTGCCTCCCACCGGTAGGGAGGCGGCAATTTACAACTTTGATTTCTCTAAGAAAGGTATAGTTTTAGCATAAATATCTTACATATATTTTCTTAAATTCATTTTTGAGTATTTTATGTTTTGATGCTATCATGAATGATTATTTTTCTAATTATAATTAGTACTAATATATAGAAATATAGTTAAATTTTGCTTATGGATCTTGTTTATTATACATTTACTAAAATCATTTTGTGTACCTTGTGATATTCAAAAAAGAATACCATGACATTTTTTGATATAAAAGATTTTATTTGCAATATATTTTCTTTTATTTTTTCACGATTTATTTCAGTAGCTAGTATTTGAATAAAAGTAGTGCAAGTCATTCTTACCTTCATCCTGGTCTTTTAGTTTTTAACCATTAATGTGATACTACCTTTTTTGGGGGAGGGAAGAAACTCTTTGTTAGGTTAACGTGGTTCCCTTCTATCCTTTTAGTGAACATTTTTTTGTTTTTGTTTTTTAATTCAAGATGGGTATTGCATTTTATCAATGTTTTTTCTGCATTTATTACTATAATCATAAGGCTTTTTATTTTAGTCTCCAATAAGATAAATCACATAAATTTGTTTTCAAATAATAAAGCAAATTTGGACTTATGGGTAAAATCCACTGTCCTTTATATATATTTCTGTATGTGGAGTTTAATTTATAAACAATCCCCAAGTTACAAACATCTAACTTACATACAACTCACACTTATGAAAGGGGGCTATTATGATAAGTCCCCAAGTTACAAATATGTGACTGATGCAGGACTCATACTTATAAAAAGAAGGCTATTACAGATAGTAGATAAATGTACCTGTTCCAGCTTACATACAAATTCAACTTAAGAGCAAACCTACAGACTCTGTCTCATTCATAACCCAGGGAGGGGTGCCAGTACTTATTCTTTAAATTATTAAAAGAAGAGTGGATCGACTTCTTATTTAAATTACATTTTGAAGTGTATTTTGAAGCTCTTTGGTGCATAAATATTTAGGTTTTTAATGTCTTCTTGATGAATTGACTTCTTTGCTATGATAAAATGGCCTCTGTCATTTCTTGTACTGAAGTTTATGTTGTCTGATGTTAACATAGCAACTTTGGTTTAATTTTGGATAATGCTCAAGTGCCGTTTCTATACCCTGCTATTATTAAAATTTTTAATCTATCTCCATATTTGTTGTCAAAAGCATTTTTAAGATAGCACATAGTTGAGGTTCATAGAAAGTAACTTGCCTAAAGTCAAACAAACTAAGTGTTCAAGTCATAACGAGAATTCAGATTGAGCATCTCCTCTGGCTCTCTTCTTTATCCCGTGCTGGTTCTTATTACAGATTACTAAGGAGAGTGTTTCAGAGGAGTAGTTTGGACAGAATATATCTTATATTTAAGGAGAGATGGAGGCTTAAAAACATGGAACAAACTAGTGGGGGTTAGTCATTTGTGAAATCTTATTATTATAGAAAAATGGAACTGACATTGGTAGCTAGGTCAAATGATGTGTATATGTGGATGTGTGTGTGTGTATATACTTTCTCAATCTTTAAGACAGGAAAATTATTATAGCTTTTATGTCAGAGGGAACAGGTCAGTGAGGGAGAAGAAAAGTGAGTTTCATGAAAGAAAACATGGAGAAAGAAGGATCTGAAAGGAACAGTCTGAGGTGGTGTAGTAGGTACTTATAGAGGGAAAAGCTTATTTATTTGAAATTTGAAATTGGAGGGCAACTTATATAGTCTAAGAAGCCATAAACTTCAACCCTACTTCTTAAGAGCATCTCACATATTTATTGGCTAGACCAGCAAAATGTAGATTACACTTTCATATTAATGAGTCTTTTTCTGAGTCATTAAAAACTGTGGCAAGTGGGTAAAAGGCTCATTGCTTTGACTTACCTGATAGAATTTCACAAACTTATTGCCAACATCAGCTACACCAAGTTGCACGCATAGTTAAAACTGAATCAATAGAGTGACCCCATTCTTCAACAGGCTAACAAGGTTCTCTTCTGATATGCAGTACAAGATTAAATGGCCTACTTTTTTTTTTTTTTAAAGGATTCTACAGTTATAGGCAATAGTTGAAGAAATGGAAGACAAATAGTAGAATAGTATAGTACAAATAGTAGAATAACCAATTTTTGGTATTGATAGTACAAATAGTAGAATATCCAATTTTTGGTATTGATCTCAAATTCAATATAGAGGGTGCCAAAAATGCATACACATTTTAAGAAAGGGAAAAAAGCTGTATTAAAATTTTAATACTTAATACATACTGATAACATTTAAGTGTTTTAATGGGATAAGTAGACAACATATAAAAACAGATGGATGCAGTTAAGCAGAGAGTTGAGAAGCCTAAGAAAAAAGGAAATACTACAAATAAGAAATACTATCACAGAAATGAAGAGTTTCTTTGATGTACTTATCCCAGGACTTGACACAGCTGAGGAAAGAATCAATGTGTTTGGAGGTAAACCAATAGAGACTTCCCAAGAAATTCAAAGAGAAGAACAGAACCAAATAAAAAAGAGAACAAAACATGTAAGAACTATGATGCAATTTCAAAAAATATATGGTAATTGGAATAACAGAAGAGAGAATGCTGCAGAAAAATCTTTGGAATGATATTGGCAAAGATCTTCCCCAAATTAAAGACTGACATCAAACCACAGACCAGGAAGCTCAGAGAACACTAAGTAAAATAACTATGAAAAAACCCCAAAAAACTACATCTTGGCATATCACATTCAAACTTAAGAAAGTTAGAAAATATTAAAAGAAGCTAGGGGTGGGGAAACACCATACCTATGGAGAAAAAAGAAAAATAATGACAATGAAGTTGTCATCAAGAAATGAATTCACAAGCCAGGAAAAGACACGGCTGAATCATAATACTAAGTTTAGTAAGTCAGTCTAAAAATCCTACAACCAGTATGTTTCCAAGTATATGACATACAGGAAAAATAAAAATGATGAGAATGATAAAATAGTGAATGATTGCCTTGGGTTTAGAGGGAAGTGGGCAAGATTGAACAGGTAAAGTGCAGAGTATTTTAGTAACGGTGAGTATATTCTGTATGATACTGTAATGATTGACACATGGTGCTATGCATTTATCTAAACCCATAGAAATTTATGGCCTGAACAGTGAATGATAATATATGCAAATACTAAAAATGATTTTGGAGGTTGAGGGATCTTGAAGTAAAATGCAGAATGTAACAGAACATTCCCATTGAAACAACACTTGTGAAGGTCACAGTGCTTATTACATGTTTATGAATCACTGAAAAGTATAAGGATGGAGGATAAGATGATGACCTAAGTAGCTTTGGAAATGAATAGAGTCTTGAAAAGACCAAAGATATAGGAAATGGAACACAAGCACTGGACTCTAATTGATAAGGCTGCTTCCCATGGAGATATGAGTTAACAATTATACAATGGCTAAACGTGTGTGCTAGACATGAACTGTTAGGTAAATTGATGGTTGACGTTTAGAGCCAATATTTTTCACTATTCAGATAAGCAATGGGAGGAAGCTAAAATGATTCATGTGGTAATGCATCAGAGTCAGAATCATCAGCACAAACTTATGTTTAGTTTAATGTAGATAGACCCAGATGTTTAAACACATGCACACAGAGTTACAGCACACACTTTAATCCATATCGTCTCAAAGTATCAATGAGAACACCTGGCATTCCAACTGTGGTTTTCAAAACCATTATCCAGTGAAAGGAACCATGATTTCTCAGAGAAATGATTGATCTAGGATTGAGCAGGAAATATAGAAGATGGAAATGGAAAATCTTGTAGTGTCAGAAATTAAAATAGTTCTCAGAATAAAACAAAACAAAACAACGATAGCAGTATGCAAAAAGACACAGGAACTAATTGAAAGTACTTCTAATAGTCAAAGCTGGAACAATTTGTGCAAAAAGGAAATAGTTTGTGACCTCACATATAAAGTTAGTAATAATGATTCCATACTGATATAAATAAATGGTTGAATAAAAATAAATAAAGGCGAATAGACAAATCTTCCATGCAGAACTCCAAATAATTTATACAGAAACACTGCTCTTAAAGAGGTAGAGTCTAACTCCTGAAGGAGCTCAAGAAATTTTACCTCCAAATATTACTCCTTGATAAAGACTATTTTGAATTAAAAGCTGTTAGAGATCAAAGAAGGGGATTCCCCTCTGCCTGCATAACTAGACTCAGCCATCAAAAGAGTAATTGCTACTCTTTTTCTCCCTATTATTGTAATATATTTCAGGAAGGCCAGAACTGGCCCAAATTATTTTAAATATAATATCTGCCTCTCACATTAATTCACAAGTGAATCTGAACCCCTCCCTTCATTCTCCCAGAGGGATATTACAGTAAAAACTAAGGCTATGAATAAAGTATGCATTTCAGTTCACAATGTATCGATATTGTTTCAATAATGCTGGTCAATGTACCATATGTAAGATGTTAATAATAGGACAAACTGGATGTGGGTATATGGGAAATCTCTATACCATCTTTGGAATTTTTCTGTAAGTCTAAAACTGTTCTAAAACATAAAGTTCATAATTGATAAGCATATCACTCTTGGAAAGTGTCATTCATCCAAGAGTCTAATTTAGATTTGTGGGATTTCAATTTTTCTCTTTTTCATATTCCTCAATGATAATTCTACCTCAATTTCTATTCAAGTTATTTTTTTCATTCTATAATGATTGCTCCAATCTCAATGAAACCACTTATTACAAATTAATAAAGGGGTACAAGGGGAGAACTGTGGCAAAGGCCGAAACATTGCAAGGACACAGCCATAGCTGATGTCTAGTTTGCTTTCCTATAATTGCTATAGGAGTCACATGGCCCACCCAGAACAGCAGCCTATATTTAGGAATTGATTCAACTGGTCTTGTGACCCTCACCCAAGAACTTAGTCAGCAAAGAAGACAATTTCTACTTTTACTATGGTTCCACCCTGAACGCAGCCAATTAGCAGACTTTTTCCAGCCACGCTATCTTTAAAAACCTTGTCTCTCAAATTCTCAGAGGCAGATTGAGAAATTCCTCTGATCTCCCCATTTACTGCTATGCAAAATAAAGCCCTGTCTTTGCTGTAAGCCCAGCTGTCTCAGTCTGTCAGCTTCCTGATGGGCAGCCAGAAAATGAACCTGGTTGGGAGGCAATATCGCCATCTTTTCATGCTCTCCTGGACTATGTAAAGTCTCCCCAACAAGCTCCATTTCCACCTGTCTTACATGAATAAATGTATGAATTACTGAATTAATAGCTTGTAAAAGAACAGAACATGAAAGACATTAAAAGCATTTTGTTAAAAATGAAGGCTATTGATTATAATAGGTTTAATGGTCCTTTGGTCATGTGAAAAAAATAAAGCTGCAATGATTATGAAGAAAAGATAAATTTAGCTGCTTGTTTCATGTTTTGATTCTGTTTTACCTGTTAGCTGCTTAACTTCCTCATGTTTTCCTAGAAATATTATTTTCCCAAGTTCTTTGCCAAGATATCATTTATGTGACTGTTTTACAATGTCTTACAAGAACTTGCTTTGAAGTTAGGGCATTTAGGTGACTGGCTTTACTTACCCATAGCCTTGGTGTTTTACATGGTGACAAGTAGGTAATATATAATATTCACATTATATATTTGATAATCTATTAACTTCCAGGAATAATTATAGTAGAAACTCTGTAAGTTGACCACTCAAGGTACTGTAACTAGTCAACATATGGAGGTGGTCAACATAAGGAACTGAGCCTACTGTACTGATAACTTGTCCTACGTGTCTGGTCTAATAAAAATTAGGTCAACTGAAGGAGATGATCAAAGTAAGGAAATGGTCAACTATGGAGGTCTACTGTGTGTAAGTTATTTAAGTTGTTATAGCTTCCTGGAGTTAGAGTGAATTCTGGAATGATTTGTTTCAATCTTGATCTTCTGAATGCCCAGAGATAATGTAGATTGTCTATGATTGCTTTTTGTGGCATGTCATATGAAAGAAATAAATATGTGTGGATTGTAAATAAACAAAGCCAGACTTTTAAAATTGCAGGGCATGGGAATGGCATTTAAATTTGGCCTATAAACTTTCAATTTTGCATTAGGCTTTTGTATTCACAGTACATCCCTACAGCAAATTGATTAACTCCATAAACATCATGTTCATGAATATTTGGGGGGAGCAGGCAACGCATAGAATGAAGTCAAGCTGTACTAGCCATGACAGTTGCTGAGATCCACAAAATCACACTTGTTCAGGTAAAATGTTTATTGATCCTTTTATGTTTAAAATATTTTGTCTTATGATTTGAAGCTTAGTGTTTTTAGTCTATTACAGGGTTTGCTAAGGGAGCCTGAGGGAATAGTGAGAAAATATTTGATTTTGAGGTTCAGGCTTTTTCATCTGGAAGGGAGTGAAAATGGCATCTACCAGGAACTGCACTAACAGACTTCAAATCTACAAGGTTGAAAAAGCAGCCTTTGATTTCTCTTATCTTCCTGGAAGGCATGCTTATCAGAAAAGATTAGGAGTGCAGAGTTAATGCTACCAGCCACTGCCACCCCTGAAGCTTTCAGTAAGCATCTAGGACAAATCTATTCCCTCACTGTCGTGAAACAATTGATAATGTGCTTTGTGTGTCTCCAGCTACCTGGCGTCTGTGAGCATTCACCTTGGAGACCAAAGTGAAACTGCAAAACATAAGTGGTGAAAACATAAAAAGCAAATTTAAGCTTAAGGGAAAAACATTTTTAAAATATAAATTCTGGGGGAAAAAACAAAGGAAACACCTTCCCTGATACCAGCTTCTCTTCTCATTCTCATATTTATGGATAAGATATAGATTTTATTTTTTCTATATCTTAGAAAAGATATAAATTTTATTTTTAAAAATATAGATTTTATTTTTTTCCATATCTTATCCATAAACATGAGAATGGGAAGGGAAGGCTGGTGTCAGGGAAGGTGTACCTAAAAAGAGGGAATAAGTGATTTTGACAAACAAAAAAGAGAGATAAGGAATGAAAATAAGTGCAAAAGGAAGAGTAGAAGTAAACTGAGAGGGTGTTTAGAAAGCCTATAGTGAGAGGGTGAGGAAACAAAGGAAAGAAAAACAATATGAGTGGCCATGAAAGGTGGAAAGGAAAGGACCAGCTATCTCTGCTATCTGTTGATTCTCCCTAGAGGCAGTGAATGCAAAGGCAATTGTGACCAGAAGAGCCTGACCAGGAGAGCTGGTGGTGCTTTCAGCATTCAGCCCTGGAAGCCTTTCTGCTACCCCAACTGGCACATGTTCCCAGCCCATGATGGACCAGGCTGTCTCAGTATTGCTAGTCACTCTGTGCACTTGCCTCTATATCCCTGCAAACCAGTATGTTGATATTAGTTGGTTTTCAAGTAGTTGCCAAGAGGGAAGAAACCAAAGGAGGGAGTGGGAGAGAAATAGGTCAGGTCACCAATGAGCCATGTCTCTAACCAAAGGTACAGACTGGAGTGGGATAATGTTGGGGTAAATTCGAGCATTCCCCTTTGTTGTAAAGAGTTCAAATGCTATGCATATTGTTTTTTATATTATTTTTATTGATTTATTTATATTTTATTTATTATTTATTTAGTTTATATTATTATCTTCATTTAGCAGCTACTAAACAGCAGCAACCAAAGAGCTTCTTCTTACTTTTCTCAGAGAAACACAGTTCTTTCCTTAAATTCAAAGGTCAGATTAATGGGCCTGAAGAAATTCCCTAACTTCCTTCTGCTAGGTCTGTGTGGATGTTCTGTGGTCTTGAGAGAGAGTATCTGAGGAGAATGTGTTGTTCTAACTTGGAAAAAAAAAAAAAAGGATTCTCAGAGAAACCCAAAACACTCCTGCCACGTCCCTCCCCATGGGGACCCAGCCATTAAGAATTGGTAAAACTTAGCTTCCTGGGTCCTTGAAACTAACACTTGCTTTCTTCGGCTTCTGTAAATCCTGCACGTGATTTGACACCTCCAATGAGAGGTAATATGGTATTTCCTTTGTCTGTCTACCTGGGAGTCCAATAAAGGAACAGAGACAGAGCTGGTTTGGAAGCTCAGCCATTTTGGATTCTAGTCTGCAGCAGCTCTGCTAGCTGAAATAAAAACTCTTCCTCTTCTATCTCTGGCGTTGGGATGACCCTTTTTCTCCACTAGCCCTAGATTGCTGCCAGGATCTCAGCCTCCAGTGTCAAGAATGCATTGGTACTGCGTGACGATGGAGTGAAGAATAAGGTGACCAGATTTTAACATTGGTAAAGCAGGACACTATTGGGGGTGGCGGGGGCTGGAGGATGGGGCCTGACAACAATGCAAACTTTGAGTTTGCAGTTCTCAATAACCAGTTCTCAGAAATTATTTGTTATTGTTAAAGTTTAACATTATAAAATTAACAAAAATAATATAAAATGCATATCCTGGCAAAATAGCCACATGGCAGCCGAAAACCATATATTCCCTTCCTGTTCTCCCATGTTCCTTAGCCTGTGGTGCATTCTTTCCAAAAATCAGGACTTTTTTAAAACGCCATTGGACACAGGACAAACTGTTAAAAATTGGGACTGTCCAGCCAAAGTGGAACATCTGGTCACCTTAGTAATGAAAGACAAGAAGCAATTTTTCACAAACAGAAAGAATGAAAATAAGGAAAAATAAGGAAAATAAGGAAAAAAGTTGCACAAAGTGAAAACAAAGTGAAAATACTCCAGAGAGAGAGAGGAAGGGGTCAGACTCCAGGCGTGGAGACAGACCCAGCATCTGAGCACACACTGCCTTGTATACGTGCACTAGTTTGTCTCGCCTCCCCCCACCCCCCAAGATTGGTTGTTGCCTGCACTTTGGAGTAATTAACAGGTGGGGGTTATAGAATAGGTACATCACAGGTTACAAAACAGGGCGTGGAGGGGAGATAATAGTTTCTCTTTCTACACGTGCCTCTTTCTCAGAATCCTTCACAGAGCTCCACCCATGCTATGCTAATTAGATGGTAATGAGCACTAGGTCAGTTATGGCCACTGGGAACTTTTTACTAAGTATGCTCCCTCCAAGGAACATCAGCTGTAATTTTGTTCCTACCCACAATTCAGATCCTGCTCTCTGCTCTGCTTGCCACCTGTTGCTCCTCCACCACACCTAACACTTCTACCCTTTCAGTCTGCTCCCACTGACTACACGTGGCCAAGGAGCTCAGGAAATTTCATCCCACAATATGACTCCTTGGTAAATTAAGAGTATTTTGAATTAAAGGCCCTTAGAGGGCCTTAATACGCTTTGCAAGGCGCTTTCCCTCTATCTGCAGACACCATACAAACCTGTGACTTCTCTTCCACTCTTTGTTATCTCAATATAGTTCAGAAAAAAAGAGGTCAAGAATGCAACCAGACTTGGCCAAAATCATATTAAATATAATACCTGTTTCTTAGGTTAATTCACAAGTTATTGCTTCCCCCATCCATTCGTTCTCTCAAGTATCTATTCATCCTCGCTGACAACCATTTATTGTTCCCAAACAGAATTATCTACGTTCCTCATCTCCCCTCCCCTATAAAAGCAGGGTATATAAATTTCTGGACCCCATGGGGATATTGGGTAAGCATATGCAGGGTAAATAAACCTCTTTTTCTTACTATTCTGCTTTTTTTTTGAGTTGATCTGTCAGTGAACTTTCTGGGCAGTGAGAAAGTTCTCCCCCACAATAGTATTATAGTCAAGAGACTCATTCTGTACCAGAGGAATTTGGACCAGAGGTCAGAGCGGCCTTTTCTTTTCTCTCACTTGGACCATTTCGAAGGAAAGGTACAACTATTGAGTCATGATTCAGCAGGAGCTGTCATTAGTGACAGACCAAACAGCCAGGCAGCACAGTTTGCACTGACTTCCAGCCTCCTCTTCCAGCTGCCTGGAAGCTGAGAGAGTGGTGGAGGGGGCTGACGGGGTGGAGCAGAGCCAAGGGAAGGGAGAGGCTGACAGGCGTCCCTCTGCTGGGAAGAGCCAGGTTGTAGCTGGGCCCCTCAAACAGCTCCACAGAGTGCCCACAGCAAGACAGGAGGAGGAGATGGGGGACGGGTTGGCCAGGCAGGGTTTTTTTTTAAACAAACAAACAAAAAAACCAACTTAAAACACTATTTTCAAGGTAGCACAAACTGTGGGTCTCTGAAAGAATAACATGGCATGCCAAGTGTTCTGATTACTTAATTTTATTACTGGCTTTGGAAAAAGGAGCCACCAAGCATGTAAGCTGAAAATTAAAGTAATAGCCAGGAGATGATGAAATAATGTTTGTTAATCATGCTCTGCAAACTGCAGACACTGCAGAATTTTGTCATTAAAACATAGTGAGGTGGATTTTCCTTCTCTGAAATGTTAACAGATTAGACACATGTCTTATGTCTCACCACAGTTCTGTGAGGTCAGAGGTTGTTAACCCTTTTACGCAGATAAAGGGCCTGGGCTCAAGAGAGATTATAAAACTGCAATTTTCCCCTGACCACCAGTTCATTCACTGCTCTTTCTGCCTTGCTACCAATCCTGTGGTTCATCTGAAATGATATTTGATATAGGAGGGAAGAATCATTGTTTACTCATAGAAAGCCAGACCTAGGCTGAGGTGACTTGAGATTTGGATGGTGAACAGGTCAGTATCTTTCTTGTCTTTATGCTGATATAGTGTCAGGGTAGACTTTCATTTCTCCAGTGTAATCACTGATCTGGGACTTTAGATTTCCTCTTCATGAAGTGAAAGATTTAGTACATTTGTCTTTCTCAAGTCTCCCCCCACGCCTGTGGTCCTGAAGCTCAGGGCTCTGCAAGGCCCATTAAGGGCCCCACTGATGGGAGGAGAGGCTGGGAGGGCACAGGACCAGTAGGGGTTCGTTTTAGACCCCCCTCTTACTGCAGCTAGTGAAGCTCAATTTTTACTCTGTTTATTAAATAAAGATTTTTGAGTAAAATTTGGTTTAAAGAAAGAGTACTCTTCTTCCCAACATAAAAGCTTTGGAAAATGACCAGATAATTTCCAATTCCTTCCAGCTTTGATAACATTAGGAGTCCCCATCCCAACTTTAAACTTAGGTTGAAGTGTGTTCATGCTTTCAAAACGCAAAGGTCTTATTGGATACTCAAATAAAATGCAATATTTGAGATCAAAACATTCTAAAAGGGGGATGTCTCAGCATGTGGCAGCTGAAGGGCATTCACTGTGATTCCCTGTTTTTCTCCCATGGGCCAAGCCTGATAGAGTAGAGAAGGGCAGGGTTGCTGTCTTTACATCTGAGGCCATGGGGCCTGTGCTCTCTACCCTCCAGTGCTGCAGGAATATGAGGCCCAGTGGAGAGAAAGAGCACCTAAACATCATGTTTAAAAGAGGAAAGGCTTTATTCCATCTGGCAGAGCGACGGCAGACCCAGAGTCCCAAAATGGCATGTTCCCCGACTGGCTCACACTTCTCCTTTTGATCCTTAGTCAAAAAATTCCAGGCCATGGGTACCTTTCTCACCAGTCAGTTTGAATCAAGCTAGAAAATTATCTCGAGGCTTTTACAGAAGTGGAAGCAAGCATTAGTTTCCAGGATCTGGGAAGGTAAGTCTCTATAAATGCCTAAGAGCTGAGTCACCACAGGAGACAGGTGTGTCCTTGGGGTCTCCTTGAGAAGACCTCTGTTCTGTTAGACCTCACTTTTTCTAGGTATCCTCTCTTACCAGGACAGTGTTTTTCAACGTTTTTTAATCTCATGGCTCACTTGAACCTGTTGTTAAACTTCTGTGGTACACTTAAATTTTGTTGATAAAAAATATATATATACTTACTGTGCTTTGTACTTCTCTTCAAAATAATTCGATTTATGATCTTTAAAAGTTTTTATGGCATAACTAAGATCCTCTCAGGGCACGCCTGCTAAAGATCACTGCTCTAAGACTTACTTTCTCATCTATAAAGTGGGTTAATAACAGTTATGTATAATGTCAATGCAGACATCAAGTTCAAGGCAGCTGCCTACGTCATAAAATGTTAGGGTTTCAAGGAGCTGTCTGCGTCTTTGGTTCTTTGGGTGCTTTTGGCCAAATAATGACCAGCCACCCCAAATTAAGGCAAGCATGAAATAAAGTTTATTGAGAAAGCTAAAGATGGGTTTAAAGAATAAAAAGGTTTACAGAGCAAGATACATCTGCCATACACTGCAAACAGGTCTCTATTGTTAGGATAGAAGGGTTATGGGGGAAGGGGATGTTTTGCTTTATACTGTCTGGGTGGGGCCTATCCTGTGGCTCAGAGGTCACCTAGGAACCAGAGTCTTACTGTGCAGGCAGACTTCCCAGAAGCCTCTTTGAGAGCCCATTGTGGAGTGTGGACTACAATGTAGATTTAAGCTAATGATGTAATAGTTAGGCTTAAGACTATTTAGGTTGGTCACCTTTAAGCTGCATTGTACCTAATGCTGGGCCCATGGGCTAAAGAGACTTCCACATCCCTTTACAGCTGGGACACTAAGTTCTGACTGGTAGATTGGTAGGGTGTCCCTTCCTCCTCGCGTGTGAGCAATCACTCTAGACAGGATTCGGGTGAGATGGGGACCCTACTCTTGTCTTTTTTCCCTAGGAGAGTTGGACTTGGATTTCTAGCCATCTACCTAACACAAGTAGTAAATGAAATAAAAACTTTATGTCTTTAGCACAATTTCTTAGTGCATCTTATTATTCCAAGATTGTCAGCTCTATCCTCATTCATCCCTTTATCCTAAACCATCCTAACATCTTTACCAGCATGTTAATTACCCTATCTTTTCTTCCTTTTTGAGGTAAGGTGCCTCTTTTATTAGGAAGGAATGTTCACTCCTAAAGATTTAATCTGGTGTTACAAACTCATTTAGTGATAGAGACCAGGCAAGTAATGAAAACTGATAACATGTCCATAAAGCAAGGTAGCAGCAGTGGTATGACTCTGGCCAACTACTTGTTTTATTGGGCTGAATTTTGCCATTGGGTTCAGAGAGGGAGAATATTTGCATTCTCATCAGAAATCACTCATTTTTAAATGTTGGCTCATTTTCTTTGAACCCAAACACCTTTTGGGGGTGACCTTGGCAGGCTTAAGAAGTACTTTTTATCCTAACTTGGAACATGGGGAGATACAAAGGGGAGGATTGTGAATTTATTTTACAAAAGTTTTGAGTTCACCCTTCAGTACAATGATGCTTGAGGTCTTTGGGTGACTGAATAATCAGAAAAGCCAAGGACTGACCTTGAACTTTTCTTATCAACTCTTAGTCTCCATTCTCTGAGTGACAGCTAATTTACATGGAGATGCTTCGAGTCCCAGGTTCAGGAATTGGGTAAATAGAAAAGACAATATGTTATACATGTTGAAGGGTCAGCTTTCAATAACTTATGTGTTCCAGAAAAGAAGTGAGCTGTCCAGAGATGTCCTCTTCGCTGGAGGGTTAAAGGTATTGCTAGTGGTGCATATTTAAGCTTGAAGTCTAGGTTCTCCAAAACTGAAATAGAAGTTGGAGTAATTTCAATTCTTTAATCTCTCTCCCCATGTGCTGTGCAAGGTACCAGCTAGATCAGTGGTTCTCAACCTTCCTTATGCTATGATCCTTTAATACAAGTTCCTCATGTTGTGGTGACCCCCAACCATAAAATTATTTTCGTTGCTACTTCATAATTATAATTTTGCTACTCAAAATTAGATTAGATTGAGGTTAGAGTGAGTGGGGAAAAATACCACAGGCTTAGTGTGTCCATTCTAATCCATCATTATGTTTTATTGCTGGCTATATTAACATTGAAAACTTAGTTAAGGTGGTGTCTGCCAGATTCTGCTCTGTTGTTTCTTGTCTTTATAAATAATAAATATTTATAGAGACTATACAAGTATCTTATTTTCCTTTAAACTTTGCCCTACTAATTTTACTATTCCTAGGATCTTGCCTTTAGTAATTATAATTTACTTTTAATGGTGTTGTTTTAATGGTAATCTTTTAATTTCCCTCCTTCATTCTATATTTATAAGTGGAAATTCTTTGGTAGAGATGTAATGATCCTTTTCTCTCCTGGTTTTATTTAATCATTTGTTTATACTAGCATGGAAATATAGATTTACATATTGCTATTCGGGTTATAGGCCAGTACACTAATAATTTTTTGTGTTGCTCACAATGTTCCAGACTCCATTTTTGGGAACTCTTCTAGGTCAGCTCTTGCATGCTTACGACATGCCTTGGCCCTTTACTTATTTATTTTGTTTATTTATCTTTTAATAATGAAAGATGCTCCAAGCTTATGTTGTATTTTCCACTGCTCTCGCCCTGGTATCAAGCACTTCTCTGAAAAGCTCTGTCTTTTTTGCAATTGATGTTGGAAAAACCAAAATTGGTACACTAAGTGTTGTCATTGTTAATGGGATGTCTCAGTTTCTAGGCCTCCTCAGAGGACAGAACTAGGAAATAAAGGCAGGTATACTAACCCGTGTGTACATACAGACCTATCAACATGTGTATATAATTTAAAAGCCAAAAAGCAAAGCTTGAGTTCATACAACTCCCTCTAATGCAGATTGGGGCCCAGAGAGCTCACTCAAGCATTCTTCCTTTATTCTTCCCTCCTATCCCTCCTCTACCATAGCTTATTGCTTCGATGGTGAGAAAACTGGCTCTCATTTTATCTCATATATTCACTGTTCACCCTGAAATAAAAAGCAGTTTCAGAATTGCTAATTGCACATCTTTGAGAAACTAATTTACCCAACTACAGTCCATTGTTTGTGCAAGTTCTTCTTTTCTTCGGCTTTATAGTCTCCGGTTTAAACATATTGTCCAACGTCATTTAGATCAATTATGTCTTCTCTGTCTGTTCCATGCGGACGTGCCCTTCATTTGTAGTATGGAAAGTTTTGTCACAATCAGCATTCTATATTCAGTTTCTTGGTTGCCCCCAAATATTTATTGATTTTTTTTAAATTTAAAATTTCATGCAGTAGAATTCACTTTGTGTTATAGAGTGCTATAGGCTTTGACAAACACACCATCCTCTGTGTCACAAAGAAGTTCCCAACATCCCAATCACCCTTTTACCCTTCTCTTATGCATTAACCCCCTACCCTGACAACCCCAATCCTTGTAACATTCCTATCATTTAGACTTTTTCAGAAATTCTGCAGCATATAGCCTTTTGATATCGACTCTTTCTCTTCGCAAAATGCATTCAAATATGTTATTGTATGAATCCATAGTAGATTGATCCCTTTTTACTACCAAGTGCTATTCCATTGCAGGGTCATACCCCCGTTTGTTTAGTCAACCATTGAAAGACATTTGAGTTCTTTTCACCTTTTGGAGTTGTGAGCAGAGATGTTATAGATGTTCATGCACAGGTTTCTGGGCATTTGGGTTTTATATCACTTTGTAAATACTTAGGAGTGGGATTGCTGGATCATGTGATACGTTTATATTTAACAGTCATGTTTCCACTGTTAAAAGAGTGACCACACTGTTTTATACTCCAGCAATGTATGACAGTGGCATTTACTCTGCATTTTTGCCAGCACATACTATTTTCCCTTTTTGTTTGAGACAGACTCTCACTCTGTCACCCCAGCTAGAGTATGGTGACATCCTCATAGCTCTTTGCAACCTCATACCCTTGGCTCAAGTGATTGTGCTGCCTCACACTGCCAAGTAGCAATTCTTGGGCTAATTTGTCTATTTTTTTCTAGAGGCAAAGGTCTCACTCTTGCTCAGGCTGGTCTCAAGGAGAGCCACTGCCTGGGCCTCCCAGAGTGCTAGAATCACAGGAGTGAGCCACCTGCCCAGCCTAGTATTGTCTCTTTTTAATTATATTTTTGACATTCGATAGATGTGTGTAAGGTATGTCATTGTTATTTTAATTTGAAGTTTTCTAATGACTAGAGGGTTTGAGCATCTTTTCATATGTTTATTTTTCATCTGTATATCTTCTTTATTTTGTTCAGAACTTTTGCTCATCTTTCTTTTACTTAACATTGTCAGATTTTTTTCTTTATATATTCTTCATAAAGATCTTTTATCAGATATGTACTTTGTAAATATTTTCTTTTAATTTTGGGCTATCTCTATTAGTTCTCCTAATATTATCTTTTGCAGTGTAAACATTTTCAATTTTAACAGGATTTTATTTACGATTTTTTCTTTTATGGATGATACTTTGGCATTACACCTTGCCAAACCCAGGCCATAGAGATTTTCAACAATTTTTTTTTTTTTTTTAAAGACAGAGTCTCACTCTGTCACCTTGTTAGAGTGCTATGGTGGCACAGCTCACAGCAACCTCCAGCTCTTGGACTTAGGTGATTCTCTTGCCTCGGCCTCCTGAGTAGCTGGGACCACAGGTGTCCGCTACAATGCCTGGCTACTTTTTGTTGCAGTTTATCTGGGGCCCGGTTTGAACTTGCCACCCTCGGTATATGGGGCCAGCACCCTACTCACTGAGCCACAGGCATTGCCTGATTTTTATCAATGTTTTAATGTCAAGTTTTATAGTTATACATTTTACCTGTATATCTATGATTCATCTAAAAACAATTTTTTATATAAAAGGCATAAATTATATATCAAACTCTTTTTTTTTGCATATGAACATGTGTTTTTAGTTCTCTCAGGTTTTACTTCACGTATTTTAAGGCTGGGCATTGGTGGTTCAGTAGTAGAATTCCCGCCGCCCTCCCATGCATTTTAAACTCTGTTGTTAATACATGCACATTTGGTGTTACTATGTGTTACTATGTCTTCTTGGAGAATTTATTCTTTTTGAAAAAGGTAATTTTTTTTTTTTTTTTGAGACAGAGCCTCAAGCTATCCCCCTGGGTAGAGTGCCATGGCATCACACTCACAGCAACCTCCAACTCCTGGGCTCAAGCGAGTCTCCTGCCTCAGCCTCCCAAGTAGCTGGGACTACAGGCAC